>VZRZ01008454.1:3097204-3121251 GCA_013398175.1 Climacteris rufus | reverse complement strand
GTGGGGAGCGGCCGGGAGCACAGGTACTGGGGGTCGGCGGCGGGGAAACGGGGCGGGGGAATGTGGGCTCCGGCCCCCCCCCGCCGGACTCGGGGGTAGCCGAAGCGCGGAGTTGTCCGCAAACTGCAGCGCAGCGTCTCGGGGAGCGCGGGGCCGCTGGCAGATGCCCGCGGGGAGCGCACCGAGAGCGCCGGGGCGGAGGGGCTGAGGCGCTGCCGGTGCCCGCGCCCCGGGCGGCTGTGGCGTGTTGTGTCGGTGGAACAGCGCCGGGATAGCGCATGGATCAACAGAAGGTGTTGACACGGGATTAACCCTTCCCGTCTCCTGCCTTTCAGCATTTTCTGTTACAGCCCGAGCCCAGCCGGAGGCAAATTTTTGAAATTCAGATGAGGAAGGCGTAAATATTTTATTTGGGGAAATGGGTTTTTCGCGTGCCTGCGTGTACGTACGCAGAGCTCGTGTGAGTAGCTCTTCGTGAATTGTAACGTTACATTTAGAATTACTTTACCTGCGCGTATTTTGTGGCAGGTTTTTTGACAGGGCAGCAGCGTACGGATTTACAATCAGCTGCATCTAAGTTTGGGTCAGCCCTGGTCTGAAAAAGTGCCGCTTTATACCTGTAACGCTGAGCAGATGTGTACAATGGCACATCTCCTGTCGTGCTGCCGGTACAAACCCACGCTGGAAAAGGATAACAGCCTATCTTGGGGAAAATGCAATATGCTGAAAAATCGTCATTTAGGTTTTTAATGTAGTCATTCTTACTTAAAACTGCCTCGTAAGGTGTGGAAGATATTACACATTGTTTCACTCGACAGATGGGAAAATAATGCAACTTTTATTTTTTTGTACTCATCTCCTGTGTGTAACCTTCAAGTAGTGCTCATAGTTGGAGAAAGAAGAATGGTAGCGATTCAAATAAGTCTTTTTTAATTTTTCTTCTTAATCTTGGGCCTAAAATACATTTGTGTTAAAGTTTTGAAGCGTTCTGTTTCTTTCGTCTGTTTTCTTCAGAGAGGTTCATAATAAAGAAGGTAATAGTTGGATATTTCTGATAGGTGAGCTGTAGTACTCTATGGAGTGCTATATGGAAATTCAGAGAATTGACACAGAAGCCAGCTTCACATTACACTTTTTTTTAAACCTCTAGTCTGGCATTTGTTGTTGAATTTCATTTTAAAGGGATGCTTTGTTCAGCTTTGTCTTAATTTAAGTATAGAGATTTATTTTTAAGATTAAAGATTAGAACAATGGGAAGCAATTGCAGCTTATATACTTATAATGTTACTGAGAGTCAACTTAAAAGTATTTAACATAGCTATTTAAGAATTCTCTTGTAATTTGTTTTATGCCAGTTAGTTGTAATTTCTTTCTGTTGCACGCATTGTTATAAACATTGTAAAAAATGCTTATTATCATTATGTATAATTCATTCTCATGAACAAATTAGATTTTTTTTCCATGAGTGAACTATAATATGAAATTTAATGTTCTGACCTTTCTTATGCTGGGTTGCTGAAAACAGTGTCATTTAGCTTTTCTGAAAGCCCAAGCATATTTTTGTTGTTGGTTTAATGCGTTGTTTATATTGTTGCTTTTAATTGCGGAAAAAATAACATTACACATGTAATTTTCACACTACTTCCTAATATATGCAGGCTCTAAAGTTCTTGCAGTATAAAAGAAAAACTCTAGGGTTTTGGTTTTTTTTTTTCCCCCTTGGAGCTCTGATGGCCAGCATTCTTGTTAATGACAGTCATTTCTCTGGCAGGAAGATGTTTTCATTTGTATTTACTTTTCAGTACAGGGCAATTATGCTGCTCTGTGTTGTGCACTCTTCGTAGTTTCTATCTCAAAAGAATTACAGTACTTGGAACAGGATTGCAGTTTGTAGCAGGTGTTGTGTTTTACTGTTATGCAAAATAACACTAAAATATAATTGTGAAGGAAATTCAGGAAACAGCTGCAAACTTGGTGTGGTAACCACTACATTATGTGAGCAGTTGTTGCAGCATCTTAACGTCTCATCTAACACAGCAAAGATTTGGTTTAGTGAAGCTCAGCAAAGATTTGTTTTAGTGAAGCTCACCGTTGCTTATTTTTGCTCCTGAAACTATCCTGCTTGTTCTCATGAGGGAGGTCCAGTAGGTCTCACAAGGGAAGACCAGACCATAACCATAGTTAAAGATGTACCATCTCTAGTGACAGTTTTTAAATTGGTACTCTATGCTTTAGTTTCATCTTCATCTCTTTTTTTTTGTATATATATGTATTTTTTTTCTTTCCTTCCAATGCTAAAGAAGATGAAGGATAGAATCCAGTTACTGGAATGAGGGTTGCAGAATGTCTTAACCCAACTAACATATGGAAGCCTACATAGGCCTGAGGTGGTAAAACAGTAAAATAAATGGCCTATAGCAGGCCATCTGCCATTTGCAGAGCATTTTCATCATGCTTCATGCCAAACTGGAAATTAGTCCTTGTATTAAAAATATATTTTGAATACAAATCAAAGATTTAAAATGTTTAATGTTACACATGGCAAACACATTTCTATCTGGGAGTTAGAGAAGTCCAGGAAAATTTCCCTGGAAGAATACTGCTTAGTTTGATGCTCAGGGCTCAAGTCGTTCTCTTTCCTGTCTCTTTGTCTTCCCAATAAGCACTGATTTACTTTTGTAAAATGCACACCAGATATGAAAAGTCCACTATTGCATGTGGCAGCTAAAGGGAGGGAGATCAACTGATGCCAAGTGTAATGATTTCATGTAAGTCCTTGCAGCTAGCGTAGCGTGTCCCAGCTGAGATCTGCCTCATAAACGGGGCTTTTAAAGAGTTGCTCATCTTGAAAGTATTCTTCGAGCATCAGCTGATCAATTTCCACAGAGTCCCTCTGAAAGGAAGGCAGCTGAGGTATCCTCCGTTTATTGACTGGAGAAATCGAAGCTCAGATTTTGCACAAGAAAACTCAACAGAGCGTGTTTGGGACGTTTCTGGCTGTGTGGATTATGCTAACGTTACAGTACACATCCACTCTTAACACAAAATATGTTTAAGAGCACTTTGGGGAAGTGGAAGACAGGAATGCATAGAGAGGGAAGAGCCTATTCCTTTCATCTTGTGCAGAAATACTTATGCGTAAAATCGCACTTAAATCTGTCAGATAAATCATTACTGTCTGGTAACAGTGAATCCAAACCAGTTTCATTGCTAGTGAGCTATAACATAGATTATTTGTTAACATTGCCTAGATACTCGCCTTTCTCTGGGCAAATAAATGCTTTCATTCAAAGGTCTTTGGGCGTAGCTTTTGTAAAATGTCACATCAGTTTCATGTAAGTTTCTCAGTTGTTTCTCATGTTGTAAAGCTACAACAGGGCCTTTTAAACAAGAGTGAGTATTTGTAGAAAGTAATTTGTCCTTCAGGAAACTGAGTCCTCTTGTTAATTTTCGTGATTGCAATTAGCACAAGATGTTATTTAAAATAAAGGATGTGAAATGGGAAGTATTCAAGTGGAGCTCTCAACACATATTTTATTCAACCTTCCCTCGCCCCCCCAAAGATAAAGCCTTACTTTAAGCATTCATCCTTTGGATGTGTCTAATGATGATGGAGTTGGATGATGAAGTAATTAAAAAAAAAAGAATAGTAATGCTTAGAGAGTTGGGTCATGGCTACATCAAAAATAGAGAAAAATATCTCTGAATGGGAATCTGGAGAGGGTAGAGTAATCTGTCAGTGTATATTTACATCTCATGGCTTATAGCAGTGTGTGCTGTCTCTCTCTCCTGGCAGAGGTCACGGAGTTGATGCGGAGCTGCTGGGAATCTGGAGCTGCCTGGACCACAATGCCCTACCCTGCTCCTGGCCTTGGGAAGCTGTGAGCTGCTCATGTCCATAAGGAGGAAGGATGGCTCATGGAATTCCTTCACAAGGCAAAGTTACCATCACAGTGGATGAATACAGCTCCAACCCAACGCAGGCGTTCACGCACTACAACATCAACCAGAGCAGGTTCCAGCCTCCCCACGTGCATATGTGAGTATCCCTTCATCTCTTTTTTTTTGTCCTGCGGTGTGCCTGCCTGTGCCTGAGGCGGAGTGGGTTGGAAACTGGGAAATTTGGTCAGTCGTGTGAGCTAACAGGCCAAATGGTTATGGGATTCCTCGGCGGGTGTGTCTGAGCGCTGGGAAGCCCTGCTCCATGCTCTCCTGCAGGTGCCTGTGGCGAGGCTCCGTGCCAGCACCTGGCTGGAACTCGCCCCACTTTGGCTGATGGGGTGCGCGTTCTCAAGCTCGTCCCTTTACTTGATCTCGCTTTAACTTGCCTGAGGGACCCATTGCTTTAAAATTCCCTTCCCCCAGCCCTTGCACTCAGCTGCGAAATAGGCCTAATTGGGACTAATTGTCCCCCCCGATCAGTGAATCCTTTGTCCGTCCCGGTTGCGAGTGGAACGTGTGCCGCATTCCGCATTCCACATTCCACTCGCAACCTGCCGCACAAAGGAGTCGGGGGCTGCCCGGTGGCTCCTCCGAAGAAATACAAACGCTGTGTTTAAACAACAGCCCTGGCCCGAACCAACAAAGCCATGGGAAGTGGGGAGCTCCAGGCTCCTTCCCGCACCTTGTTATTCCTGGGTATTGTGGGACCCGGATCGCTGGGCGCCCTGCACCCGGGCACAATGAGCTGCTTGCTTAGCAAAGAGCTAAGTACCAGTTTTAACTCTGAATTTCCTTCCCATTGTTTAGTTGGGTTTGATCTTTATCGGTTATTTATGTGAAGGTTCTTTTTCTTTTAGCATTAATAGACTGAAAAGCACGCGAAACTAAAACAAAGCCGACATCTCTTGACATCCTGCGAGCCATTGTTAGGCAGGATTTTGAACCATGTCACACTATTGAATTTGATAAGGATTTTGCATAATAAGGGGGGAAAGTTGTATGGTACTTCATTGCATTTTTGTTATGTAGAGGCCTGCCGGAAGAGTCACAATGTAGGAGTTCAGCACCTTCTAATAGGATTTCATGTGGTTACAATGTTCCTAAAGGCAACTTCAGGAAGGATGCTGAAGAGTGTCTATCGTGCATGTCGCTGACTTTTCAAGGTGAAAAAGTTTCCATTAGTTACATTTGATTTATTACTGCCACGAAGATGTAACTTTGACTTAAGGAATATTTCCATGTCTTGATTCACTTTTCAGACCTTTTGTCAGCAAACTTCTGTTGCATATTTTGCACTCCAGGCTGCGCTTCTGATTTAGTTTAAGTACAAATCTTCATTTAGAGAATGAATTCTAAACAAACAAAAGAAAATCAGAAAGCAGTTTTAAAGAAACCCTTCCTATTGACATTGATTTCAGTGGGAGCTGAATTTAGGACTAAATAAGTGTGATGTTCAACGTTGTAAAAATTGTTCGTGCTTTGTTTAAAAATCTCACAAATATTTATACAGCCACTGCTCTAATAGATAGTGTATCCCTTAAATGATACTAACATCATGGATGTCTTAAAAGATACTTTTCTTGTTTGGAAAAACTGTGTAATTGAAATGAAAACCGAAACTTCAAAGTACAGTACAGTGACAGTTTTAAAAATGATTTTTAACTTAAATATTGCAACTTTTAAAAAATCAGTGATTTTGTTTCAGTGGAGGGTGTGGCACACTGAAAGGGGATCAAAATTTAGAAAAAATGGAGCTGAATTAGTCTCAGATTCACAGTGGAAGTGGAGACAGTAATGTTCAAGTGCAGGAAGTGAGTTCAGGTGTAGGTCTGGATAGCAAATGATGAATTTTAGAAAACTTGTTGAGAAAGAAAAGACAGGGATCCTACCAGGTTGGGAGAGGAAAGGAAGGCAGTGAATATATGAGTATGCTGAGGGTTTGTGTGGTGTAAGAACAGTAGAATTGTTTCTGGGAGGGAAGATTGGATTATGTGGTAGCTTCAGATGGGGTCTTTATTTGTTTTCTCGGTGTCTTGTAATGGAAGTATTGTGTGTATTTCTAAAAGAGCATGTCATCAAGTGAGAAATCTGAAGAGAAAATTGGTAAAAGCAATATTAACAAAGAAACCATAATCTTTTTTTACCCGGTTGTATCTCAGTGCCACATTGCTGCAGCTGCCAGGAGTGATTTGATTTGGTTTTACGGTCAGCTTTTCTTTGTTGCTGTCTTTTAAAATAATGCATGTATGTGGTTTGTTGTTTGGTTGCCTTTTTTTTTTTTTATTTCTAAGAGGGAGTTTGAGGAGGCTTTATTCTCTAGTGAAAAATTTATTTTAAAAATCATGGGATAAAGAGAAATGAGTAGAGCAACATGGGAGCTGAGTTCTGTGACGTGTGTGAATAGCAGGGCAATATATTGCTGCAGGACCCTGCTGCACACCATAAATCAGTAGCTTGGTGCCACTTAAGGACAGTGTTCTTGGCAAAAGAAATATTATTTTAGAAGTAATTTCTTTGTGGATATGCATCTTCATGTGCAAAAGTGAGAGCTGGGTCCTTGGCCTATACTGAGCCATTTACAAGTTCTGGTATCCTTTGGGCTCAACTCTGATTTCACACAGAGGAAAGGAGGGTCCATGGAATATCACCAGCAAAAATTTGCTAAGGCACTACAGGCAGTTCATGGCACATATGTCCTGTGCTTTTTCTGCCACTTTCATTTTGTATCTTTCACGTGACAGTGTCATGTAGTTCAATCAGCTGGGATACAGCTCTCCTATCTTTATATGTATTTTTATACCAGTGCTTATTAGTGGGTCTGTGTAAGTGTACTGTCAGGTAAAAACAGTGTATTTATCACAGCTCCCTTTGCTGGGCTGTCAGCAACAGCAGCTTTGTCAGTTACCAAAGATCTGGTAGTATAACTTTTGAATCACTTTGTCCAGTCTTTTCATTTTATTTCTCTACTAATTGTTGTTTGAACAGATATTCTAAAGGCAATTTTTTCTTCACAGTTGTTTTGCATAAAGGGATGTAATTTTAAATATTATTTTGTCATCTTGAAGCAATGCTCCCACCCACAAGCTTCACTTACTTTCTGAATGTTACAAGGTATTTGTATTTGAATGCTTTGTACCATTAATGTTTCCTTTCAGTTAGTTTTAATTAACTGCATCACCTTAGTTCCCTCCTCTCAAGGGCAGCTGCAAAATAATAAATACCAATTATAATATGCTTCCCTGTGCTTCATGTTGATTATTATGCTTCTGAAAGTTTTCATACCTTCCATTTTATTTGTCAATAATTGTGACTTAAAGAGGGAGGTGCTTCTTGCTCCTTTGAGGTGGTGCTGCCAAGTGCAAGTTTTTGTTTGTTTCTTTTTATGGTTTGGTTTTGTTTTTTTAAACCAGCTTTTAAGCCCATTCAGACTTTTGAGATATTCTATATGAGGCTGCTGTCAGTGGCACCAACAATACCAGTGAGCAGCAGTAGGATGCAACCTGGGGACAAATCCAAATGAAAAACTACTTACTTAGGTTTAAACCAGAGGAAAAAATCTTCCTGCTTAGGTACAACACCCCGTTTACTTGCAGGGGAAAATAAAAGGGAAGAGTGAAATAAACCTTGTGTATCAGTTGTGGCAAATTCCCATTTGGACAGGCCCATCTGGTAAGGATGAGGGAGTTTTGTGAAGGTAAAATAGCTGCAGCCCGAGCTGCTGCAGGCTGAGCCTTTTAGAGGAGCTCATTAGGTTTCCTGTGGTCTCACCAACATGGCTTGGTGGCTTGTTTTTAGGGTACTGTGAATGCATGTTAAAACTCTGTTATGGTTTAAATTCACTAGTAGGGGAGTGAGAAAGATAGAGGTTTCTGTGCCAGAGGAAGTCTTCTAAATAAGTTTATTCATACCTGGAGATGCATTTTTCAATCTGTAACTATATAATTTTACTGCCTTTTCTGTACTGGAGTAATCCCCCATGTGAATACACTTATTTTAAAACAAAGAGTACAAGCAGAGTTTTATATTAGTAGAAATATGGTTGAATAAAGTACTTAAATGTCTGTGTGTAAATGTGTCTATATAATAATAACAGTAAAATAAAAACACAGCTATATGATCATAGAAGGAAAAACTTTCAGCTGTGATGAAGCCTTACATTGTAACAACCCAGAGATCTTATTAGATGACTAAACTTGAGAAACAGGATCTTCCTTTTTTCTTTTTACTTGGGGAAACCATCCTGCATTTAATGGGTTTTATAAACTCCCAGTGAGATTGGTGGGAAATCATGCATTTGATGTGTAATATTCTCAATTTTTGTTTCATATCAGGTGCGTGATATTTAGGGGGAGGGGGGAAGAGTTGGCATTAGCAAACTATGAACTCATCTGACATTTACAGAATAGTGGAGTTGGTACATGTAATATTACTGGTTGAGAGAATAAGAGATTCAGTGCCACACTGAGTCTATAGGTCAGCTATACCCAGTGTGACTGAGCAGGCTGTTCCAGCTGAGTCTGATGTGACAGAGTTGTAGTTTTGGTGGCAATTGTTGCTCTGGCCATTAATAACACTTTTTTTTTTTTTTTTTACAAAAGCATACACAGCTCATGACCACCCAGGTTCCTTTTTACTACTTATTGGTCTAAATAGCTAACTAACTAAATAAACCAGCACTCTCTGAAACAATCACCTTCCATTTAAGCTCTAGCTGTGAAAACAGGAGTGCTGTGAATGAGTGCACTTAAAACTCCAGCGACACTTTCCGACACAGGGATTTTTTCTGGGGTCATGGCTCCCAATCAGCTCACCTTCGTGCAGGTTTAGTCTTTCTGCCCTTGCTGCTCCCTCACTGACATGCAGCCCTTCACAGCCTGGTGTGTTAAGGAAAACAAACCTGCTTTTCTTCAGCCCAGAGCAGGAGCCCTTCAGCAGCTGCCTCTCCCTGCAGCGCCGTGCGGGGGATCCCAGCAGAATACAGGGAGGGAGGCAGCTGGAGGTGAGAACCCTTTACAGATGTCCCCAAATAAATAGCACCCTGCTCAAGAAGAGGGCCAGGAACTGATTGTGTTTTCTGGTTCTTCTGACACAGAACAATGGGAGCTGTGTGGCAAACATGCCATTTTTAATTGTCATTGAGAAAATTCTTTGGCTGATGCCTGTGCTTGTCTGTATAGAGTGAAGATCCCTACTATCATACTGATTTGATATCAAAGTTACCTGTGCAAAATTCTAAGCATCATGTAAGTTCTAAACTTAAGTTTTATGTGTAAAATGAAAATAAGAACTTTTTCTAAGAAGCTATGCTTAGAGCCTTTTGGGATGCTGGAGTGTGGAGCATACTGAAAGTGTTCATACAGTGGTAATATAAGGCTCAGGAATTGCAGTTTTGGAATTAAAATTCAAATTTAGGTCCCTTGTATTGTGTTTATACACTGCAGTCATAATATGCTAAACACTCTTGAGAAATTGATTAGATTTCCTTTCTTTTTGTCATTGTAAGAAGGAATAATACCAACCTACCTTTAAAAAAATGGCCTGATGTCCCTGGAAGGCTAATGCTGTAAAAGTGCCAATATTATTATTATAAATGTAGGACAGGTTTAAAATAATTTTTTGTCACCATTGCCCAGTTATTACTCTCTTTCCACATTGCTCTGCCCTAAAACAGAAGCTAGGGCTGGTTTAAATTGGTGGTACACCCTTTACCTCTTGTGCTAGTGGCATCAGGCTGCCAGAGCAGTCTCTGTGCCTATCAAAATCAATCCATCAGTCCCTCAGTGTGAGGTATCAGCCTTCTGCAGCTCCCACGGGTTGTCTGAATGAGAAAAGCTGTGCCTGGAGGTTCCTTGCAGGGCTGCAAGGGGGGAAGATCCCTGATAGAAAGGCTGCAGCACTGAACCTGCTGCTCCCCAGCTGCTCCTTCTTGCCCCTGTGCCACACACTCTGCCACCTCCCCAGGAGTGTTGGCAGTGCCTTTTGGAGGCTGCTGCATAGATTGTGCCACTGAAACAGTCTAGATTAGAAATGTCCACGTAGTGGTGTGGGGTTGGTTTGTTTGTTTGTTTGTGGGGTTTTTTCTGTTTTGTTTTGGGTTTTTTTTTCCCCCAATGAGCTACTTTCTGTGATCTCTCTCTTGGTGTAGCCTCACCAGTAGTGGGTCAGGGTGGCCAGCACAGGGAGTGGGTATTGTGCTTACAGATCCATCACTGGGCAAGGATAGAAGGAGAGGGATATTTGTTCACCTTACTTGAAAAACCAAGACTGTAGATTTTTATTGATGAATATGTGCTCTTAAAACACCTTGTGGAGTCAGTCTGGCCACAGTTGGTAAACCCTGAGAGGGAGGAATAAAGGTGTTTTTTATGTACTTGTGTGTTCATGTTTTTTTATGCTATATTAATCATGCAAAGAAGCCTTCAGGTAACAAGCACTTTATTTACAAGGGCCCATCTCAGTAGCTGAGCACTATAAATGGAAATTTTCATTACATGCTCTGATTCTACACTGTAGCATTACCTGTATGGTTCATTTAGTGGTCAGTCATACTGAGAGACAGTTGATTTACACTTCCATGTTTGTGTAGAACACACAATGTGTTCTTATCTTTTGGGAGATTTGTGATGGGGTCTTAGCAGGAATGCTTTTTGCAGCAGTGGCTCCTACCACAGTACCTTGTACTGGAGGGAGGCTGCTTGCCAAGGAAGTTCTTTGCTGTGAAGTAGACAGAAAAATGGATATACGTTGCAATCAGATGTTGTACTGTCACTGAAAACTTGTTAATTTCTTTTTTAAAAAACTCAGGGCAGTAGGGATATTGTTGTGGAAGCAGCAGATTCTTGCTTTTATTTAGTGCTTGAAGGGCGAGAATACAATCTGGCCTGTGAAACAACTTCTAGAGCATAGATTTCCAAACTGAGAGTTAATGCTTCACTGAATTTGCAGGTCCCACACTGCAAATCCCATTGTAGAATTTTTGGCTCATGGTTTTCTCCTAGTGGCAGGATGAGGCTGGTCTTTCCTGACAGCAGCAATGAGGGATCTGTAATGATCATGTTCCTTGTGACACCTGGCTAATCAGGCCCAAGGAAAGTGCTGCACCTACTTACATCTTGTTCTTTTCTTTTGCAAACCCTTCCTTGGAATTTTTTGTCGGACAAAGAAGCAAAAGGAAAGCCTTGTAAACAATGTGGGTTTAGATGTCTGTGTTATTTGCTAAATTATTATATGCATCTTGCTTATGTTTGATGGAAGACTATTTCAGAAGTGATCAAGTGTTGGTCGTGGACATTGATTTTTGTACTGAATGTTGGCATGGTGATTTTTTGAGTTTACATTTCTGATCCTGAGCTCCCAGAGGTGGTTTAATTTCAGAGTCAGTTGCCTAATGTTGGTATCCATGGAAAAATTCAGAAATGGAGGGCTAACGTGAACACTTGCAGAGTTTCAGTTTGAATTCTGTAAAATGCCATGACATAACTTGAGGAAATAAATGTGCTGAGGCATGGCAGAAGTACAGTGAGGCAGGGAGATGTCTTTAAAACATACATCTCTGAACAGTGAGCCTGTAAAGTTACACTGGGAAGGCTCAGTCCAGTTTGGTGTTGGGGCTGCCTGCATTGCCTCAAGTGATACGTGCTGGCAAGGAGAGGGGAGTGCCAAGGCTGGGTAGGAAGTGCCCTTGGACTTGCATGGGAAAATCATTCACCTCCTAATTCACACCAGGTTTTTCCAAGTCCCTAGAGTGGATTTTCCAGCAAGTTGCGAGTTTTGGTCCTTGAAGCAATGACTTCTTGTTTCCAGGGGTTTGAATCATACTTGGCACATGCAGTTGTAGTTTTATGGACTTCACTGTGATTGCTTCTGCTTGCAGAAGGCCTGACACTGGCTTTCAGGGCTCTTCTGTAACGTGCACGTGCAGAGCAGTGCAAAAGAGAGGAAGGAGGTAAGGCTGCCTGCATATATACATGCAGGTATTTCAGAAGATATAAAGAGCTTGTTGTTTGATGAGGTTTGGAAATTCAAGTTTTACCCCTTTACTTTCAGTTTTGATGTGGGCCATTAAGATTGCAATTTTTAGCTTATGTATTATAGAGGGCAAGTTTAATGTTACTGTGTGGTTGTTCTTAATTATAAGGAAGCTGTGGCTGAATTATGGATTTGTTTAGGTTGGATTATCAACTCCAACCATTAACCTAGCGCTGCCAAGTCAACCACAATATAAACCAATATATTAACTCCTAAAGATAATTAAAAAAAAAAAAAACCTTTGCAAATTAAGTTCACATAAAATGAAACAGTGAGCATATGTGCATTTAAAACACTGAACTAAAACCAATTCTGTCCTGTAGTAAATGTGACTAGGCTTCCTGTAATGGCTTTTATTTTGCTGCCTTTTTCAAACAAAAAGTTAAGGTACGATAATCTTGTACCCAGGAACATTCCTGGAGCAGTAGCAAGTGGCTAGAGCAGAAAACAGCAAGTCTGGTTTTCCAAACAATAAACTTTAGGTACCTGGCATTGCAGTCATTTTATTTATCTCCTGAAGAGTTGACCATAAAGCTTGGTCATAACCTCCATAAACCTGGAGATTTCTCCCAGCACACGAGCTGTATGTATCCTGCAGGATGTGCCGCTGCTGGCTGGAACAAAGTGCTGGTGGAGGAGCAGTGGTGGTGCTGCTGAAGCTTTCAGAGTGGGGGCACAGAGGATGGCTGGAGAGCAGGTTGACTTGTAATCCCCAAGTACAGTTGTCCTCCTCATAGCTGATGGATCAGACCCATTTTATTTCTGCTGTCAGCAGAGCTCACCTGTGTAAGCTCCACTGACAGGGAAATGCTTGCCCCCATTTTTGTATGCCCTATTTTATAATGGGCATATTTTCTAAATTTAAATCATTATGTTGAGGGGAGTGACAAATGAGAAAATCCCAACTGTCTCCTGTTTTTACCAAAAGGTTATTTAAAGTATTGTGCTCTGTACTGTCTTGCAAGATTTGTTTTTGTCATCAGTTGTGGATTTCATATTCCCAGACCTTCTCTTCCTTGCATCCTGCCTGACATTGGGACTACAGAGATTCTGCTGGATGTTGACAGGGAAAAAACAGCACTGGAGGCTTCCTTGCAGCAGAGTCTCCACTTACTGTACTGGGCATTAACTTATATCCAGCACATTAGACTTAAAAGCTCACAGCCATTAAGTGTAGCGCTTCCTTCCCAGGAGGGCAGCAGATGGAGAGAGGGTGGGGGAGGGAAGGAGAAAGGAGTATGATAGAGGGACTTGATCTGATGTATTTGTAAGCCAGGAAACTTGCTTTTTACCACGTTTACAGTTTCTCTGGAATAAGGAATTGAGTGTAGTGACTGTGAGCATGAAGGTCAGCACATTACTCCCAAATGTTTAGCTATTGCATCAGTTTATGGCAAGGAAAAGGTGCTAGTCCAGTATATCTTCCCTCCTGTTCCTTTTATATAGGGAGCACAAAGAAAAAAGTCATTACTTTTTAATTACTCTAGGCTTCTTTGTTTCTTAAAGCACATTCACTTTTGGCCAGCAGTGAGCATTAACAATGGGTTATTTGCTTTCCTGTGAATGGTGAAGTAGTAGTTTTGGGAAAAAAAATGTTCAGAATTAAAATTTCATATGATCCAGCATATTTAATAAATAGGAGCCTTGTCCTGTACTTGTAAAATGCAGTGATTAGTGACATCATTATTGCATCCAGTGGGACAGGACCCGTCACTTAAAAATGCCAGATTAAGTGGCTGCCTCAATTTTAAGCAACGATTCTTTCAAGGACTTCTTTTCTCTGGTTGTTAGCAATGTACATATAAGATTATGATAATTGACAGATATTAAGGAAGAGGGAAGTTTCATCTTTATGGTTTGTTTATTTTGTAAATTTAAAGTCATCCAGGCATTCACTTTTCCTCTTGGTGGAAAGGAATGAATAAATTAAAACTAAATAAATATGCAATTATACATTAAAAAAATTATATATAACCCAGGTGTAATATTTGAAATTACTTGAAAGTTTTTTATATAATTGTTTCATTTGGATTATATCTCTCTTGACATTGGTTTGATTTTCCATCATCTTGTGTTTATTAAACAGTGATGTTTGCAGCTTTGACAGGCAGTCATGTTTGCAGGAAGAATTAATTTTGTTCTGCTCTCGTTACTATGCTATACCTTGAAGGTTTCCACTTAGGTACCCTCTTTGGGTTTTTAAGGGAGAGTTATGATTCATACTGTAACTTGCTAGATGTTTTGGAGGTTATTTTAGTTGTTTGTGCAAAGTTCTTAAGGCAGTTTCTCTGCTAGAAATGTTGTCAGTAGAATGAGACTGCACAGATCAAATGCTGTAATACGAATTTCAAGCACCCTCTGAGAATTAAAATGCTGATGGTAATCCTAGGGGTGGTGTATGATTTTCTTTTTCCCCCCTCTTTTTTTCATCTCCACTGTGACCTTTGGTGGTGTTCTGCTCAGCTACTCTGCATGGCTGCTTTCTGAGAGTGCTGCTGTGTTAATGGAAGGATCACACACACTGCTCCTCTCAGAACCTGATACATCATCTTGGCAGCAAAACAGAGACCTTTAACTCTTGGAGTTTTCATTTGTTGTTGGTTATCTATTGCCATGAGTTGAATGCCTCGAGAAGACAGGTTGGTTTAAAAATGTATGTATGTAGAGACTTTGTTTTCTTTGGGTGTGAATAGAAAAGAAATCCCTCGTTTCAAGGAATTAAAATGGTCTGTGTTTAGGGGGATTTTGTTTTGTGTTCTGGCTCATTCATTTTACATATCATTATTACAGAGCTTATTTTACTGAAAAGAATCCTTGCATTCAGTCTAGATTGTCAGGAGAAATATTAATTAAGGTAAAAAATTAATTTTGGACCACCTGGCTTCTTTGAAAGTCAGTACATACCATCATTTAACACTGTGATGGGCCAGTCACTATTTTTGGTGAGTGTTTCTCTCAGAAACTTTTAAAGATGTCATTCTACAGAATGAGAATGACCTCTTGTGAATCATTCAGTGAAGAGTTAAAAGGTCTAAACTGAAACACATAGAGCCAGGAAGTTGGTAGAGTTTCTTTATTAATTAGTGCAAATTAAATGGAGGCCTATATAAGACTTGGAATAACACATGCCAGTTTTCTGTATGTCTCTCTATAAAGAATGCAATTTTTTTGGGTCCAGACACTTATACAATAAAATGCAGGAGAAATTCACTGGAGGTGACCCATACAGAATAAATGGAAGATGGGAAATAGATAAATGATCTCAAATATCCAGAAATAACCAGAGACAGAGCTATTGTAGTCACTGTCAGAACTTCCCTCATCAGTTCCTCACCAGTGACTGTGACCTGTCAGAGTTGCATGTGGAACTGGGAGGATAGATCAGTCTCTGCCTCCATTCAGACAAGAGTTTCTTCAGAGAACACCAGTTGCTGTGGTGGCCTTTTTACGTGAATATTTTTGTAGCAAATAAAGCACGATCCTTTCTGTTTTTTGTTTTTTTGGTATTTTTTTTAGTTCACCAAACAGCTGTCAGCAGGGTAGAATTTCTGTTTGTTTAGTGTGATATTAGATAACGAGCTCTGAAGGAAAAATCAAGCATCCTGCTATGTATCCTCTGAGTCATCTAATCTTAATGAACATGCTCTGCATTCATAGGGCATGGACAATGCTGACAGGTATGTTCAAAGAATTTATGGATTTTTTTTCCCTCTCTATTTTCCAAACAGAAAAAGAGAGAGAATTAAGAGTTAAAATGTTGTTTCTCTGATGGTATAACTTAAGTATTTTAGATATCAGCTACATGGGGAGCTGCTGGACTGGCCAAACTTCTGATTTTAGCACCCTCCCAAAAGCTGTTATCCTGCAGAAGAAATACACGAATGGAGCATGAAAAAGAAAGAGCTGAATGGAGCATGAAAAAGTTTCTTGAACTGCCTTAGTTTGCACTTAGTTTACTTGAACACTTTGGCCTGAAACAGTGATAATCAAGAACCATGGTATATGGGTGGCTGTATCTGGGAGAGGTATGGAAGACAGTAAAATCTAGGTTGTCCTTATTTAGTTTGTTGCCAGCCATGGGCCAGTACCCTGGCTCAAAGTGGGCAATGACACTTGTAAGCAGCACTGTTCTGGAGACTCCATACCAAAGGTACATCAAGTAGCATTTGAACAAATGTTTTTAAATGCTTATCCAACTTTTGCAGTCATTTTTGGTCCAGTACTGTAGAAGAGTTGTGTTACTGCAGAAGTGGTGACCTGTGTTCTGTGAGTGTGGCATGGTTAAGGTGTGTTCTCTGTGGACATTCTCTGTGTTTCACCCATTGCCGGTTTTTGGCAGTTGTACCACAGCATTTTCTGGTTGTAGGAGGCATTGTGGCTACTGCCTTAGTTGTAGCTTGAGATTCCAGTGATTTTGGTTCAATGGTTCTTGCAGATCTCTTAACTGAAAGGGCTTTTAAGAACAGATGGGTGTAGTATTAAAGCAATGACTGCACAGGGTATAGCAAAATCCTTTCCCTATTTGCCTTACTCATGCTGCTGCCTGTGTTTTTGAAACAGTCTGATCCATTGCACAGCTACACTTGTATTTTCTCTGAGGAGCCTTATGACTGTAGTTTGGGTATGTCTTCTGCAATGTGTGATACAGCTGCCAGTTGACCTGGCAGCTTAAATCAAGCTAGGAGGTCAGCTGTACAAAGAAAAGAGGAACCATATTCATTAACCCCCATGTATCTTTTGGTACTTAGTAAAGGTGGTATGGGTAATTACAGAAAAGACTGGAAGCTAAATTGAGATGTTTTAGTAGGTATTTCCCCCACTGTGAGAACCTGACTCTGTGGTGGCACGGGGGGACACCAGTCCACATATGCAATTTAAATAGGTCTGGATTGTGCATCATAAATATGCACTGGATGCAGGGGAGAAAACCAGCACGTTCTCTTAGGATGCTGTTAGGGCCAAGCAGAATCTCATTAGGGACAACTTCAAAGATCAGTTCCTCATGTCCATAAAAACAAGTGTAAATTATCTTCTGTGAGCCTGCTGTTAGCAGTTGCACTGTTACATTATGCATGTAGCCTAGACTGCACATGGTATGAACAAACTGCACTATGTTTCATTAAGGTTTCATTTTTATGCAAAGCATGGCAACTTTGCTATTTATTGTTGTAGTTTTGGCTAATGTAGTATTTTACTTAAAATTTCCTGTTATGTTAGCTATTAGTAGTGACCCAGTGTCTGAAAAGGACTTTTAAGGTGCTTATGTTTTTATAGAGGAATAACATATAGAATATTCCCTGTATTGACAGCTTTACTCGTATTCTCATTCTTCTGCTTCCTGCACTTAGTGAGAAGGTGGCTGATCCTGACTCTTTTGGAATGAATCTTGAAGGAGCTTTCTGTGATGCTGCTCTGCAGCACTTGACCTAAACGTTTATGAAAATGATAAAGAGGGTAGAACTTCAATACTGTGTGCTTTCACTGGGCCACATGCCTCATCATATACATTTGAAAAGCCAGTTTGTGATTGTTGCTGGGGAAATGTTTTGAAATGGTGAAGTGCAGCCTCTGTGTGTGAAAGTTTTGTCACAAGTTTCTGTGGGAGCAAGATTTTTAAGATTGCCTTCATTGTCCTTGCAGAAACAGTAAGATGCTGTGGAATATTTTCCTGAAGTGAGGTATATTGCTAAAAATGGTAAAATATATTTATTTTTTTCCCTATGATATTTTTGCCTTTTTCATATGGCTTAATCATTAATGAAAGAAAACATTCACTTGCACACTTAATCAAGGCTCACCACTGCCTTCAGATGTTATGTTAAACTGCTGAAAGGGTCAGCAATCTGATCTGCACTGTCGTTTCATACAGACCTGCAACCTGGGCTGCTTTGAGCTGCTCAGACTTCCATAGTAACATCCACTGGGGCTTGAGAGCTGGTTCAAGCCATTGCTTGTTAAATTTATAATTCCCATGAGTGTGTGAAGTAATGGTTGAGCTATTTTGCCCTGCTTTTTTTTGGGGGTGATGGTACTGCTAACTTGACTAGCTCTTGCTTTTGCAGTGCCTGCTCTGTTTTCCCACATGTCTGTATTGTATGTGTAACATAATTGGGAATTCAGAATAATCCCTGGAGTATGATGCCCAGTTCAGCTCTCCAGTCCTGTTCACCATCTGTCCCTGTTCAGTTGTACTGGCACAACAGCCTGAAGCAGGAACCAGGCACAGCAAGAGGGGACTGGGAGCTGCAGAGGTTGGCACTGTTGCTGGAAGGTGAGGTTATTGATCTGTATCCCTGCACAGATTAGTAATGGCCCTGTGTTTAATGTATGGCTGAGAGCAGTTCATTTACAAAGGCACTTCATGAGACATAGCTATGAAATTGTTGGTTTATGTGTCTTGTGCTGGCAGATGCTTTAGAGTTCACTGTGCAGGTGAAGTGCAAAGGTAGAATGAGCCCACATGAGACTTTTGTGTAGTTTCCAAATGAGATGTAAAGAATTTCCCCGTGTTGTTGAAGGTTACAAGAATAATCTGGGATAATTTATACGTCCTGAAGGGCCTGAGTGCACCTGTGGAGATCAGTTGGAGTTTGACTTTCTGCAGGGCCAGAGTAGTGCTCTGAGCTGGTGCTGCCACTGTGGTGATGATGCAAGGCACTGGCTGGTGCAGGGAGGCAAAAGTACCACCCCATTCTGAACTGTAGGACAGTGTCTGTAGGAGCCCAGAAGGCACTAATGTGTATGGCTCAAACACCCAGAGATGGCTCTGAAGCCAACCAAGGGTTGTTGGTAGTAACAGCCCATTCTCAAAGACCCCTGAAGCCTCTGACCCCTTTCCAGAAAGGTCTGGAAGAACAGACTGTTCATGATAACTAAGTTTCATAGAAAGCAAAAGACTTATCTTCAGGATAGGGAAAGCTGTATAAATCTCTAAAAAGGTCTCCCCACAAAGCCCAGGGTGTGCACTTGTTCTGTGTATGCACTGTGGGACCCTGGTCACTGCAGCTGGGTAAATGATGGAGCCAGGACTGGTGACTCCCTCCCTTCCTCTCTTTAATTCATCTCTCTCTCCCTCTCCCTCTCCCTCTCCCCTGCCTTCCCCACCTTCTCCCTGCCCCTTTATTCAAAACCCACTGCTGTGTGCTTATACATGGAGATCAGGGACTAACATACCAACTTGCATGCCAAGAGTGTAATTACTAATAAACCCTTCTATGACTTTTGTCGTTCCTTTCAGCCATGAGCATCTGTGAATCTGGGGTGCTCCCTTCTCCTCAAGGGTGAGACCCCACAGTGTCTCTGGACCTTCCCTGTACTGAGGCCTTGGGGGAGCTGTGGGCATGGTCCCAATGCAGATGGAATGAGGACAGGATGTCTTCCATCCTTGAAAACCCTAAATCCTCATTTAGAACTTCTACCTGTGGCTTCCCGGAAGAAAGGGCAGTTAATCTGAATAGAGGCCACGTGCACTTCAGTGCAGTTTGCTAGTATACTTCTAATTTTAATCATGTTAACAGATCCAGCAAGGGATGACACAGATTATGATGGTAAAAAAGCTTCTGTTCTTGATAGGGAGTAGCCTGATGGAGAAAAAGTATGGAAGCAAAAGTCTTGCTACTTCCTAGGTTTAATTTCTTGGTTTTATTTCATATATATTAGATTTTTTACTGTTATAAAAACATTGAAAAATTTATTTTCGCCAACTAACATTACTTTCTAGTGCAGAGTTGTCTCAATTTTAGTGGAATTAAAAATATTGGGATCTTTGCTCTGGAAAACTCCCTGCCACTTCAGCTGTGTTTTAAAATACAATGAGCTAAAAAGCTAATTTTTAATTTTGTCAGAAAAGAATTTGACTGAGATTTTTTTTTTCCCTGTGATTAAAAAACAAAGGAATCAAAGCATTCCCATGGTGTATATTTTTTTCTACATGTATATGTACATGTATATATAGCTGGTGGTTTCCTGATGCCCAGAGAGAATGTTTGCGTGCAGTGAGAGCCTGGCTGTTTTTTGGACGCCTGCTTCCTATTTGCATTCTCTTGACTTGGGTTTTAAAGCCTGTAAAAGCCCAGCATGGTTTGTTATCTTGCTGAGCAGTGCTCAGTTTCATCAGAAGTTCAAGACTGTGTTGGGAGGAAGTCTTCATTTACCATCATTGTTTAGGTCTGGCTCGTTGTCTGCCCCTAGCAGACAATGTTTGAACAGGCGATAAGATAAGAAGTGGCAGTGATAGCCATGCTGCAGGGTTACTGGAAGGGCATGAAGCAGCCTGGCCATGGGACTTCAGAGGTCTGATTCTTAGTTACAATGAGTGATTGAAATGTTCTTCTCATGGGGTTGGCAGTTAATGTGGCATTCATGTCAGCGTGTCCCTCAGGAAAAAATGAAGTGGTTGTAGGAAAACAAAAAAACCTGGCAAAGTCTGTAAAACTGGGCAGAGCATAATTTGGTTTTTTGTGTATAGCGTGGTCATGTGGTGCTTTTAATATTTAAGTAACTACATGAAACCACGTAAGGATACAGTTTTGTTCAAGGAAGATATAAAAGCAATGAAGTAACAAAAAAGTGTGGATGTTTAGGACTGAGATGCTGTGAATGAAAGGTGCAAAAATGGTTGTGAAATACAGCCCCTTAGCACAATAAAGAAACTGCAGCCAGGGCTCATATTATCTCAATATATTAAAGATATTTGTTTTTCTTTTTTTTCTTTCTTCATTCATTTTGTTTGTTTGCTTTTAATTTGCCTGTTTGGAAGTCTGTTTCCCATCCAAGCCTAATACCATCTCTAACAGAAGGAGTCATATGGAAGTTGAACATGCAATGCAAGATCAAACTGTGTCTGCAAATAGAGAAAACTTTCATTAGACCAAGGAGTTTCTTATTTTTGCCTTAATAGGAAAAAAGCCACTCTACTTACCACTTAGAAAAATGGCTCTGTTGATCCAACGTGTAACTTCTGCAGAAAGGATCAACCCACTGCCTTCATTCCTGCCATGCCCCAGTGCTCCTGTTGCTTCATTTGTGCTCATACTCAGCTGCCCATCAGGTGAGCTCAGTCCTCATGGAGGGGCCATGCAGCTTCCAGGAGCAGTGCAAGTCAGCAGTGGTGAGAAGGGACAGGCTGAACACAGGAGAACAGAGATCTAGGCTTGGCTCTGCAGGGCTGTTGCCTTTCTAGGCTGTGGTGCCTGAAGTCTTGACCTGCAGTGCTGGCTCAAGGCAGTTGTTAGAGCAGCTGCCCTGTGGATGGGCTTGGGAGGAGGTTTGGCTGAACACAAGACTGGTAATGGGTGGCTGGGGGGATGTGAGCAGCCACCTGTCTCTGGGCTCGAAATACAGGTTCTGGGTTAGTGGGACAGGAGAAAGGAATAGTGGCCTTTACCAGATCTGTGAATGGACGGGATGGTAAAGCCTTGATAGGCTTCCTGATGCAAGTTGTTATCTCCCATGAGTCAGAACTTGCTGGGACTCTTGTGAAAGAGAGAATCACAGGCTGAGAACCATCAGGGAAAATCCAAGACACAACAGGTCTTCATGGATAACACTTTCGTCTGTTTTGCTTAGCAGTGTGAAAAATGACAGCATAGTTTATGAGTCAGCAGCACTTCCCATACTTACTTCAAACTATAAAAGTGGCTGTACATTGTATTAGGCTCAGAGTGCAGCTCTGACATCTGTTAAACTGGTGGCAGGCCATATGTAAGGTCCCAGGGCTGAATTCCCTTTGTACCACACTGCCATTGTCCCTCCACATATGAGCACGTTCCCATCACGCTCGGGCTGGAATTGTATTTTTGCCATCAGGCTGGGAACTGAAAAAGTGAGTGGCACATGCCACAAGTCAGAGACCTTGTTAAATTCCTGTGAGGTTGGATTCCCTTCAGACAGTTGGCTTGCCTGAGTGGAGCACGGCAAGGCAAACCCCTGCTTACC
Source organism: Climacteris rufus (assembly GCA_013398175.1). Taxonomy (NCBI): domain Eukaryota; kingdom Metazoa; phylum Chordata; class Aves; order Passeriformes; family Climacteridae; genus Climacteris; species Climacteris rufus. Next base: position 3,099,345 of record VZRZ01008454.1, on the reverse strand, counting down.
GACAGCTCGGGGCCGGTGGTGCAGACACCTGGCAGGTTGCCTCAAACTGAGACATACTTCAAAGGCAAGTCTGTAATTCAGGCTATTCTCTGGACATGGTTACTTAGCAAAGGTCAAGGGCAGAGCAATTTACTGGATCATGTTTGGTGGGGGGGATGTGTGTGCACAGAGGGAGACTGGTTTATAAGGACAAGTATCGTGATACCATGAATGTCAGCCATCTAAGTGAAGTGATTTTGCTGTTTTGCAAAAAATATGCACCTGTGCTTGTTAAACTAAGTTGTATTTGCTGCTGTCTTGGTGACACACTGTAAAGGGTATGCAGCTATCAAGTCATAGCAACAGCAAAGTATAACTTTGGTGAGAAATGGTCTTTGGGGAGATTGTGATGTTTCAGACAAGAAAGTGTCATTTGTGTGGGCGAGATGAGCACAGCTCTTTAGAACTGCATGGTATTCTCTTCATCAGTTAAAGGTGATCATTATTTTAAAAAATCTATCATGTTATTTGACAAGGAGAGGAATAGATGTGATTCTTGTTACTGCAGGTAATACCAATGGAAAAAAGCTAGAGGTGGTTTCTTAGACAAAAGTATTCTCTACTGGAAAGCCTCTGAGCACATCAGCATTCAGTTTCTACAGCATGATGCAGACAAAGCCATTCTTGAGGAAAAGTTTAGAGCAGCTGATTTTTCAGAAGGCAGATAGACCAGAGCCTTTTAATTCTAGAAAGAGATGGTTTTGCCCTTTAGGAGCATAGTTAGTCTCAAGTCTTCACAGTCTGCAGGAGGTGAAGGAGCTCAAGATTTTATAGGCCAGAGTAAACCAGTAGAGTAGAACTAGATGCAATAATGAATTTCAGAAGGGTTTCTGGAACAGGCTGGAGTATCTTGCCAGTTTTGCCCTTAAGGGCTGTATTCATTATGAAACAGTCTGTAAGTCTGTTCTTGATTGCCAAATGCTTGGAGGGAGGAAGGAGGAGAAAGGTTGCAGGAAATTAGTCACTTCAGTCAAAGAACTAAGGGTCTTAACTGCTCATTTTGCTTAATATAGGTGACTGTAACAGTATTGATGTGAACAAAGTAGTTTCACTTAGCTCACATTCCTGTACTGTTATGGTCACTGTGAACTTTGACTTTATTGACTTCAGTAAGCACCAGCGCAAGCCCTCGTGCCGTGCAACTGGAAATTCCACTGGTGATGCCAGAACACAGCAATGTAAAGAAAAATAAAAGCCCAATGGATCCAAATGTAAAGAAAGAAATGGTTAAGACAGCTTTTAACAGTAGCATGTTTTTTTCTTCGTCTCCTTAAGCAACTTACTGAATTAGCCCGTTTCCTTAAAAACTGCCCTAACTGTTCTATCTTTTACAGAATGTTTAGTAATGATTTTTTGCTGCAAACTCATTGAAACACTTTTTTTTTTCATTTGCACTTCCCTTTACTCGCTTTGCAGAGCTGTTGTTGAGTTCTGTCGTAGTTTCTCGCTGGAAGGTATCTTTTTCTGCTCCATAGTGGGTAGAGTGAAAAGAGCTGGCATTTCATTTACATGCTGAGAAATATTACTGTGGATGGGGAGGAGGGTGCAGTTTTACATGTATTCTCAGTCAAAGCAAAAATGGTTTTGATTGTTAAACAAAAAGCAGCACACCCAAGTTAGTATAGCTGAGTGCCCTGATATTCCATTTATTTATGTGTTTTGGTTTTGTCAGTTTCAGTTTTATTGCTAATTTTCAAGTAGCTGAAGCTTTTCTGAAGTTTTTATTATCAGAATGCCTTTATTTTTCTTTTCCTTGTAAGTACTAAGAGGAGTATGAAGATGAAATTCAATACTGTGTATCCATTTAGGGAAACTGATTCAAGATAGTTTCTACAGAAAAAGGCTGTTCTGCAGCTGTTACTCGAAAATTCCTCTTGGTGTGGACAGTCATATTCTCTAGGAAAAGTGCTTAAGCTAAATCAGAAAGCAGGACTGTGCCTAATAAATGGAGTCTCCGGGGAGCCATATAGGAAAAGCAGTGGTACTCTTAATTCACACAGCCTGACTTACTTCAGAGTAACTCTCATTCTCAAGCTTCAAGAAACCAGAAGATAAATAAAATCTGAAACAGACTCTTTTGTGTAAAAATAGGTGTGCAGTTG
>VZRZ01008454.1:3051439-3097198 GCA_013398175.1 Climacteris rufus | reverse complement strand
GGGGGGAGATTTTTGATGTTTTTTTATTTTGTTTTGTTGGAGGGGAGCTGGGTTTTTTTGTGGGTTTTTTTGGTTAGTTTGTTGTTTGGGGTCTTTTTACCTCATGTCATGGGGGTTCCAAGGTATCTTCTAGCTCATTTATGACAAGTTTGGTAAAATTGATCTCTGTGCATGAGTTCTGATGTACCACAGACTGCGTGAGCTTAAATGCTGCATGATTCAGTTAATGCCTCACCAGCACCCACCGCAATAGAATGCATTTCACCCACCTTGGTTATTCCCATCTAAATGTGAAATGATGGCTTCTATTTGTTCTGCTGCAGATAGGATGTTTTGTGATTTTTGCATGTCTAATTGCACTGGCTGAAGTAATGAAATTCCCTCCTTTGTTTTGGAGCGCAATCAGTGAGATTGCATTTGCATTGCTTCTAAAATGAATCACGTAAGTGAAATTACATTGCCCACATCTCATTTTGTATCGTAAAATGTGATGTGGTGCAGCTTGTTTTCCTCCTTCCAGGGGCTTTTCACTGTGATGTTCTTTCTTTAAATTTCAAACTGCAAGTACTTGCCTTTTGTGTTTGACATAGAAATTACTTTCTGCAGCGTGCTTCTACATCTGTCACGCAAACTAAAATTTTGGTAGCGCGCAACAGAGGGATTTGGAAGCAGGTAGTTTTCAAAGCTTTCAGGGGCTTGTGTTCTGTTGCATATTGTTTAGTAGGTCTGTACCATTAGCAACAACCTCTGAGTCATATGTGGTAGTACCTTACTACCTTTCATGCATAGAACCTGTATGTTGAGGGGTTTCAGCTTATTTGGCTTTGGAGTTGACTTGTGGATAACACCGAAAGCAAAATGATTCTGTTATTCTCCTCTCTTTTCCTCTGCCTTTGTTACTGGCACAGAAGCAAAAGTAAATGCGTTTTTAAATTGAGTTTTCTAAAAGTATCCCTGAGGTAAATTTCTATCTTGACTATAATTCATTTTTGGATTTATTTGATTTTTGGGGATACATCTTTGGAAATAAACGGCTTAATGCAATAAGAATAATTGCTTACTGCAGAAGCCAGTAACAGTTCTGATAAATATGAATGTCCTAGATACTCCCACTGAGGACTTTTAAGTCATTAATTTTTATTAAAGAAGTATAAGCAAAACACAAATGTTCTTAGATAACCTGTAACACTGTGGTTGCCCACAAACACTCTGCCTATTAACTGCACTATTGATAAAACCTCCTGATCATATATGCAGCATTGCTTCTCATAATATTTTCTAAATGTGATGTGTGTCAAATAAATGCCACAGACAAGTTAAAGTGATGGTGCAACTAAAATAGTCTGTGCTGGTTTTATCCATGAGATGTTTTTTATTTTCTGTAAGATGCTGGTCCTGAGTTCAGCAGCCTTAGTCATACATAAGTACTCACGGTTTAGGAGAAAGTGAAAGAGAACACCAAATAATAAGTGAGTTTTGAAAAAGAAAATATAAGGGAGGAGAAGGTAAATCAGAATGAACTGTGCATTTCCAAGGAGTGTGTCCAGCTTCGTGAAGCCTTCTGCTAGTGCAGACATGAGATTTTTTTCTGCCCCACCTGCTACAGCTTTATCTACCAAGCCTTTTCTCACTTGAACTAATGTTTGTATCTTGAAATATTGTGGAATGTATACTATTTGACCTGAGGTTTCCTTGTCATAAGTTATTTAACACAGGAGAGAGAGAAAAGACGGAGAGCGCTATCTGGCAGAATCTTTTTAGCTGGGAATGTATTTGGCACGGTGTTTTACAAATAAAAGGACCTGCTTTCAGTATCTATGGTACAGTGCACTACAGCCCTCTCCAATCCAGTCACCAAGGAATTGCAGTGTTTTGTTGATTGAATCCAGTTCTGTCTGGGACTGGATTTCATGTTAGACATGTGTCAGGGAGACGCTGTTAGCTGTAATGAAGACAATTGCACTAGAAAGATAAAGGATAGAAAGATTAAAGTGCTAAATTCTCTCCAGTAGAATTTTAAGCCCAAAGTTGCCTTTTATGTTTCTGTGTCTCCAGCAAGGATTCTGTGAAAGGTTGAGAGCATATCTTAGAGCAGAAATTGGTTCTTGGCAGTTGGAATTTTTTTTTGTTTTCTTTTTATTTTGTTTGGTTGGGGCTTTTTTTTTCATTTCCTCCCCTGCAGCAAAGATAATTGTATGAGGTAAATACATATTTTTCTATACACCCTGGGACTGATTCAGATCTCTCACCAGTCTAGATCTAGAGTTCAAGTTGAGCTTAAGATAACTGGTGTCAAAATTCGTGGCAATGGAATTTCTAGAAGTACACAAGTATTAGGCCAGCTGTGTGACTATAGAATATAAAAGCTTACCTAATAACCACTTTAATGTAGTACTGAGCTTTTTGGTAACCTGGATGCTGAGTAGGAGCCTGTATTTTGGTGTTGGTAGAAGGTAGTTAATAATCTCTTCTCTATTCCTATTAAACACTAGGACTTAACTTCAGAAGGAGAGCTAAATGGTGTCTGTATATTCTCATCTTCCCAGTAGAAAGCTTCTTAAACCTTAGGAGGTAGACAAATGAAAAGAAACCTTTGACAAGGGCTGAAATAGTTCCATATACACGAGACTGAGTGGTAGAAGGCCTTTTAAGACAGCATGGCTATTATGAAGGGTTTTATTTAGTAGGAAAGTGTTAGATGCTTGGATTTTGATGGGAAGCATTTTATGACTAATACCTTTGAGAAGTTTGTTAGAGCTCAGATGCAGAAGGGAATATACATCCTAACAGAGACAGTTTTTTGTACTGGTTCAGGTACACAATTTCATTTTGCAGATAACCTACGATGTCTGCCAATTTACTTTTTTAAAATAGTAAATCATGCTGCATGACTACTAGAAAATTTCTTTTTGAGTTATATGTTCCAGTCTGTTTGTTCGGCGATCTCCTACTAACATCAGTGACAATTTCACAGGCATGCTGATGGCATTCTGTGCCTTTAGTAACTCAAAAATGGGAACTGGCGGTGTTTGCCCAGCATGAATTGTCTTTTTCTTTGAACAGGATTTTTTTGACTCAGTTCCAACACCCCTGTGGAAGTCAAACCGTAAGGGAGAGCAGCAGAAGGGCTTGTGATTAGCAGTCTGTTTAGGAGAGGGCTAGCCCTTTTCTTGCATGGAGATGGAATAGCATGTCATCCCTTGGAGAGGGTGATACTTTCAGGTCAGAAAGTAAAATGACTGAGAAGGCTAAGGGCAGAGTTTCATACTTGCACTGTATACTTATCTCATGGCTTAAAGAAGAGCACTTGTATCCCTTGAGCTGAAAGTCAGTGAAATTGCACTGACCCCCTGTACTCCAGACCAAATACATACTGGGGGAAAAAATCAGAACCAACCTCAGGTGACTCTCTGCAAACACTCTGGACCTAATCCTGTGGGTATCTAAACACAGACTATTTGTTTCTGAAACATGAAGATAGATTTTAGATTTGATAGAAAATTCTAAAGACAATTAAGTTCTCAAAATTCAGTGTGCCTTCCAGTCTAGTTGCCCATTTTGCCCATTACGTAAGAGTTATGGCCTGTTTGCTGAATTCATCATCACCAAGAAAAAGTAATGAATTATGCTTATGGATTCTGTACATACTATGACATTCCAAATTTGATTCTTATATAAATGGGCATCAAAAGTGGAACACATGCTTATACAATTATTTTTTGGCAGAACCTTGTGACCTTTGGTCCCTCTGACCCGAACTGTCCTAGTTTCTGAGGAAGATGGCATGTCAAGTTAGAGCAAAAGCAATTAAATGTTATCTGTCCTGAAGATCTGCTTCTGTTTGTTTTGAGGTGAATTTTTTTCATTATGTTTTGGAAAAACTATTTTGCTGTTGAAGCAAGGGCTAAAGCCTTCTCTGTGGTTTCCATCCTGGAAATTAAACCACCCCATTTTATGATTCCTGCAATTGAAATGATTGGATGGATAGCACACATTAATTCAGCCTCACTCTTGCTAAGATATCCAAATGTATATTTTTCAAACCTCTTTGTCCTTAAATTAAAATTGGGTCTAAACTTGGGATGCCAGATTGTACTTTCTGAGTATATTTAATGAGTTGGTGTTTGTAGAGCTTATAGTAGGGAAATACAAATCTCACAGTGTAGTGAGCTTGTTGACCTACCTGCCTAGTAGGTGCAGTTTTATCAGCAAATAAGTTTTGTCAGGCTGCAGGGAGGACATAATTTATAGCAGTCCCCCAACAACAGCAACAAAAGAATGGGGGGGAAGTGCTTCTTAATGAATTTTAATTGAAACCATACTAGCATAAGAATGGCAGTTTACTATTTTATTTAAAGGAAACTTTTTCCAGGCCTTAAAATGATGTTGATACTGTTCTGTTTTGCTTCTCAAACCTTTTGAACTGATAGCTAAATTTTAGAAGGTGTTTTCTTGATTAAAAAGAATTTTTTTTCTGCAAAGGGATTATTAATAGGATTTTCAGAAATGCTTAAGCAATTCTGTTTCTGAATTCCCATTCATATCAAAGGCAGAGGTTAGGTACTTGAGAAAAGGCCAGCTGACTATCTGCCCCCCAAAGAAAACCATGGAAAATCTGGATTTTAGCTCTTTCTGGTTTGTTTACTGACCAGAATCTGGGATTAACAGAGTTTGGACTCTTAATTAGTTGAGGTTTAAATCGAGCTGAGAAGATGTATTATTATAAATTCCCTATAAAGGAGAGTTTTGTTAAATTTGCCCAAATGATGACAGTGGGTAATATAGGTCTTTTCTGTTTAATCTCATAAATCTCACTGGAAGTAAAACAGCTCCAGAACCTGTAATAAAAAGATCCATCATTTCCCTGCAGCTATAATTGTTGGAAGCGTTAGCAGTAAGCTGCTGAGCAGTGCATTGAATCCTCCTGTGGGTTTGTAAATGTAATTTATTTTTTTTTTCCACATTGCACCAAGACACAATTAATGCCATTCCTGTAATAAATATCAGACCTCTGTTTTACAGTTTCCAGAACCCTCCAAGGCTTTGGTGGGCGACACATGTATGCGGAGGTTTCCAGAAGAGCTGTGGCTTTCTAGCACATTAGGGGTAGTCTGTTCTTAGCTACATGTGCTTGAACAAATGAAATATACTAGTGAGAGTTTTGAAAGGTATTTACATCCTTTTGTTTTCAGTCAGAGAAGAAACCAGATGTTGTCTTAGTGTTTGACCATACTGGAAGATGGAGTCAAGTTAACAAAGGCATTAATGTGTATGATTTAAACAATTAATGGCTGACAGTGGCCACCTAAAGCAATACTATATTTTGGCATTAATTGTATTTATCGAGGGGAAATTAGTGCTTGGCTTTGTGTCTTCGGCATGTGTTGTATCACAAAATCAGCTCTGTGTTTATGGGCATGTAAATGTTTTCCTGACTGGGGATGTCTGGACATTTGTATGAATTCACACATAACAATTTGCAGACTGTCCACCTTTCATGGGAGGGCACAACATTTGTATGACTGGGCCCTCATTGTGTAGGGTCTCCTTTAGGACTGGGATCTACAGCTGGGAAAACAAAATCCACCCTGGCAATCCTGGGGCAAGGACTCAAGGACATAAAGGTACCAGGGCCTGTTGGGCTGCATGAGCTGAGCCAGTTCAGGGAGCAGCAGAGGGGAAAAAGGAAATTTCTGGGTCTCCCAAGATGCCTCACAGGTTTAGGGAACCATATCCAGAGCAGCTGTGGGAGGTGTGGTGCTGAGCACATGGACACAGGAAGGTCTTTTTTGGGGAGAGAGGAGCAGCTCCTAAGATTTTGAGGAAATTCTGATGAAGAGCAGGGCACTGTGTCTGCTCCACACTTGATGCTGGAGTCTTGGTTTTTAATCTGATGGGGCATGAAGGCTTCAGTAATGTGTCCATGTTTCTGTCAGTCTGCTAAACTAAACTTAAATGACACAACATTTATGTTGATGTTTTGAAGATTTTTAAATAAAGATATTAAATTTTTGTTTCAAAATGTAGACACATTTTGATATAGCCCTTCTAGTCTGTGGCATTAAATTATGAAGTTAGCCTAATAGTCCTGAGGTTTGGTTTTTTGGTTTTTTTTTTTATAGTAAGAACAATTACGCATCTTTTACTTTCATTCCATTTCTTGTATGCTGCTGGGCATGCAGGTGCATTTCATGCATTTTTCTTCAGCTGAGAGACTTATTGATAAATTTTGACAAAACTAATTAAGCCGCAGGTTTCACATGATCACCCTATTCCAGGACTTGGCACTGGCTCTAAGGTGGTAACAAATAGCACAATATAACAAGTTGTGAGAAAAAGCCCATTCTTTTCTCCTGAACTTTCCATGCCAGAGGGAGCATGTGTAGAGACAGGTATGAATTCAAAGAAAGAAAAACCTGAAGATACAGAAAATATATTGCTTTTGTTTTCCAGTTTTGAAAAAATTGTCTTTCACTGCCTTAGCTGAGAAGGGTGAACTAACAGTACTTAGAAACAAGCTTTTAAAAGTGTTTTTGCAGAAAATATTTGTATTTTAATCCTAAAATAATTATACCAAACTAATTGGCTCTTTGAAGAAGTATTTGGTTTGCAAATTTTGAGTAGCAAGAAGAGTATGAAATTTACAAGAGGAAACTAAACTGTAAATAAATACAATGATGACTATTCAGAGGAAGTATGAGTAGGTTGCTTTTTAAAAGCTAGTTCTAGAGATATGTTTTAAATATGGAATAGTTACTAGATAGCATGTCTCCAAGTGACTCCCAAAACAGAGTAAGTGCAGCAACACACACGGATTTTATGTGGCACACAGACTTGAAGTCTGTGCTTAAATGGATGTATAATGAATACTAATTTAGATGTCATAAAAAATAAACCCACAAATCCAGTCACAGATATACCCAGTGGAGTAATTACAGAGATGAAAAGCCAGCATATGAAGTGACACAGTCTAGGAAGGACATGGGCCCGTATGTCACGGGACTATTCATGCATCTGGAGAGCCCGGGAAGAATAAAATTATGTGGTTTTCTGTGCTGCCTGCTGACTTGTTCACCTGTAGCAACGCCAGCAGAACCAGCTTGAAGCGTGGTGGGTTGTAAGCAGGAATGATTCTGGTTTGAGTTGTGGGGGTGGGGCTGGAGGAGGGCTTTTCAGCATCTGTAAATGTTTTGTCCGGCATAGGTGCTGCATTCGTCTGAGTGATTTATTTGATGTTAGGAACTGGAAATTTTTCCTGGCTTAATGTTTAAGATTTTTATTCCATCTTCATGGATGAATTGGTTTCCTGGGAATTACTCTCTAAGAGGGGATTTGGAGTCTGCATATCTCAAAACCCGAGAGAGCAGGGAAGTGAACAGGCTGCGGGCTTGGCTCTCCGAGCACAGGCGTTCCCAGGGACTGGCTAACCCAGGACCTTTGTTTTCAGCATTTGAACTCACCCGTGCAGAATCATCCTTTACAATCAAAAGCTTGTATATTTTCTGAATTTTTTGGACACAGGGTGCCAGTGTAGCTGTGCCTGCAGCTGTGCCTGTAGGAGGGTGCACTGCCCTGTCTGTCTCAGAGGTGCTTTCCAAGGCTGCTGATTTATAAGACATCGTTATGAGCAACCAGAGTCAGCTTGGGCTGAAATACACAGTTAACATGTCTGTTCTGTAGCATGACATCCTAAATCAAGTCCTTTGCCTCTGTGCATGTGAAAGGCCCAATGTGCTCCACTTCTGTGAGTTCCTAAATGCAGCCCTCACTACCTTGCTGTTGGAACCCCTCAATAACATCCGTGTTGCTCATTCTTGCTTATTCAATATCTGTTTTTAAAGCATAAAGCCGTGGTGACATTTGCTGTCTGATGGGTGAGGCCAGGGTAGAACCCCACGATGAAGCAGTCTCTGGGAGCAGCACTGTGGGCTGCTGTGTGCACAGCTGGCAGGGCAAGGGGCAGCACTCACGTCCTCACTTTGCCCCTGTCTTGGAAGTGCCCTGGTAATTCTGGGTTTGGGGGAAGAGACTGCTGACACCTGAGCAAGCCAAATCAGAGCCTGCTTTATGCTGAGGAACTGTAAGTTTGCGGTTTGTACCTGAGGGACTCTTGCTTTAAATGAGAACGACTGGTGGTAAGGGCAGTTTAGTGAAGCCCAGTATTTATCTGATAAACAAGGTTCTTACAGAAGTGTATGAAGGTTACACGGTCCCTTCTGATTCCTGAACCCTTGTCATAAATGCATTAAATGTGACAGATCTTACATTACTGTCATGATCTCAGAAAGCAGTCATTGCTCAACTGCCTTGTGGGATTTCTTTCTGGGTCTTACACAAATTATGGAAAAACCAGCAAAGTTCTTGATTTTCTAGGGTGCAACATATCTTAGGACAGATAAATATCTATTAACAGCTGTCTGTAAAGGAAATTAGATGCTCAAAGTGATATACTAACATTAAGCAAAAAAAAAAAAAATCCTCATTCACTCTGATACTTGGCTATTTTAGGTAGTTTTAGATTTCCTGGTTAGTATATTAACCCTAATGTATGAACATCTAAATTATTCTGAAATATCGCCTACTGCATCTTTCCATCGGCATGTGTTTCCAAATGCAGCAATCAAATAATCTGTAAGGTGTTTCAGTGTGCCAGATCAAGAAGACTGAAAAAAGCAAAGTGGTGGTGGTGATGGAGAGTGTCAAAGTTAGCTGAATGCACTGTGTTTGGAGCAAAGGTAAAGAATAAGTTGGATTTCTTAGGTATGTGCTCTAATTCAGCAGAATGGTGGTGGATGGGGCTTAAATAATTATTTTATCTGCTGTCAACCTGCAGTGAGAGTCAGATGCATAATTGTTACAGAGCTTTTAGAAATGCCAGTCTGAAATCTCCACTGCTGGTTTGTGAGGTGACCAGGCCACCAGAAGAATGGGTGATGTTGTGGGCCCAGGCAGAAGCTGCAGGTGAGCAGTGTGTCACCAAAAGCTGTGAGAGAAAGGGCAGTGCCACCAAAAGCTGTGAGAGAAAGGGCAGTGCCACCAAAAGCTGTGAGAGAAAGGGCAGTGCCTTGCCTTCAGAGCCCAATCCTCTCGGGATGCAGTGGAAAAGGAGGCTCTCATATTACTGTTTGCCATGCTGCAGCTGTGGATGAAAAGAAAATTTGAGCCTTTAGGACTGGCAATAACACCACTTTTATTAAGTTTCTGTTGAAGGACTATTTTGAGTAAGATAAATTGATGGACTGAACACAATAACCTTCGGTATCTCACTTTCAAATACTTAGTAGGCAAGCACTTCTGAATAAGAGAAGAAAGCTAAGATGTATGAAAAAGGTTACTTGGCAACATCATAGTGTTTGTAAAGAAGAGAAAGAAGGGTCAGGAACTTAATGAATTTTGATTATAGAATTTTCTGTAAGTCAGTCATTGCAATGAATAGAAAAATCCTAAACCAGATTTGGGTGTCATACTCTAATATGGATTGCCTCAAGCGAAACAGGATTTGTTTGGCTGCAAACTGCGGAGAATAGCAGAAGCATAGCTGCAGTGTACAAACAAAATTGGACTCCCTGGGGCAGGCAGTGCTAGTCATAGCTCAGGCAGAGAGGATCTGAACAAGGTGTGTGGTGGTGATGAAGGTGGCTGTTCATTTTTTGTGTTGTCTGGGGTAAACATACTTGGAAAGTGTGGAGATGTTGATTTGGAGACCCCCATGTTTTGGAAGGAGGACACCACATAGAAAAGCACTATGGCCTCTGACTGCAGTTCTGCCCAGCTTGCCAGTGCAATTTCAATGGGTAAATGATTTTTTTCTCTGTGATAATAACCTTATTATTTTCAGACCCTTGCAGAGAAGAAAAAACAGTTGCTTGTTGGAGTTCAGATTTTTGTTATGGATTTTTGCAGTGGTAACCAGTTGCATGGCTTAGATAACTGCACCTGCTGCTTTGGGTGGAATAGGAGGTGCAATACCAACCCCCAAACAAGAGTTATCTACTGAACTGTCTTTTCCTATCCAGTCCAGCTGGCCTTAGAATCTGTTTTTAAAGCAAACACCAATTTGTAGAGCCTGAGTTTTGCAGATTAATTCAGTGGCCCATGGCAACCAGGTGTGGTACTTCTGTGGTAAATACAGCTTGATTGGAAAGACTTAATTATGGTACCTAGAAAAATGCAGTCTATCAAATATCTCTCCCCTACTGCTTTCCCCACTAATATTTTAGCTGTTCATATTCTAGTAAATATGATAAATAATTAATATAACATAATAAATAAATTCTAACAAATTAAAGTTAAATTCTAACTCAGTAAAATCTGGTTGGTAAGTGCATTTACAGGGACATTTTTCCATTGGAGACCAGGACACATCCATATAGAGTGTGATTTCTGGAACCCCCCTGGAAGATACTTCTGGTCTTTCTCCACCTATGTAGGGAGCTGAAGTTCAAGACAATGATAGAGGTTTTCACACAGTTCAGTCTATAGTAAAAACTAAATGCTAATTTAGTTTACAGTTCCGTATACTGTAATCTATACTTCAAAGTCTGTATTTTCTTAGTGTTTTTGCTTTATTTTCTACTACTGATCATACATCTGATTATAACTGTGGGGATTTAAGACAAGCAGATTCATAGTGATGTGTGCTTGTTAATTGTTTTTCTTTTCAGTGTGGAGAGCAAAAATAATAAAACCTGTTTAATTTTATTTTTTACTTTCAAGCACCGTTTTTTAAATGTCTGTTGTGCCAGTTTGTCCAAGTAAACCTTAGCACAGCATTATTTTGGATGCTTTAGAGTACTTAGAGCTTGGTTTCACTAGTCTGGTAATTTGAGGTATGAGTGGACTGTTATTCTGACATAACTCCTAAATCCCTCAAAATTTCTAGCTGGAGCTAAGCTCTAACCATGATCAAAGTGGCACATCAATGGAATGAGTTGAAGTTTTGTGGAATTGGGATGGGATTTTCTGTGGCACTAATCCAGATGCTGTGCTATTCAAGTGTTGAGCAAATCAAATTATGGTAACTCTGCAGAGAAATAATTGCCATTCCAAAGTAGGCAATGGGTTGCCTTTTGTATTTAGGTTATTCTGTTACAAATTAGAGCTTCTAACTAAGTATGCATAAAGCATTTCTCTTACCTATTATTTTTCTCTATTCTACTTAAATTAAAAAAAAAATAGCAAAACCAAATTACCAAACTTTTATAATGGGTCACAGGTAGTTGATAAGGTCAAATTCCCAAATGTAGCTTGCAAATAACCAACTGAACTAAATTTTTAACATCACTGGCTGTAGAAAAAATGTGTTTTATATATGGTTGCTTAGTGTTAGAGCACATCAGTTCCTGACTGTGTAGATTCTGGGAAGATCAGCTCAGGATTTTGTGTGAGTTTAGGAAGCTGTCACTAGACTCAGCTCTGCAGTTTCCAGCCTTCAAAGCACTCCTGAATGTTCCTAATTGTGTGTGAACAAATACTCTGTGTTTGAATCTGTAGGAGTAGCTATGCCTTTGAACAAAATCAGCTGCTAAGCTGCTCAGCTCAAGTGAGATCCTGTTCTTGGCTCACCCGTGAGACCTGTTATTTAATGGCTCCTCTACCTGCCTGTGTATGAGGCATATGATATGAAACATCTATCTGAATTCAAAGTCTCTTAAATCCATTTTTTCCAGTGTTTAAATTAACTTCAGTATCACAAACTGGCCATATCCTGTGTGTATGCTAATCTTCCTTTCTTGCCAGGTGAGTATTTGTGCAGTCCCTGTGGTCCCTCCTGGATTTTTGGCAGTGTTGCGTTGCAGAGCACGGTGTATTTACATGGATGTGTGTGTGTGTGTGAGTAGAGATCTGTGCTGATATCTGAAATAATAGATGCCAGGGTTGTAACCTTGTGACGAGCTCTTTGTGTCTGCTTTAGGGTGGACCCCATCCCATATGACACTCCCAAACCAGCGGGCCACACGCGCTTTGTCTGCGTCTCCGACACGCACTCCAGAACAGATGGCATCCAGATGCCTTATGGGGACATCCTTCTTCACACGGGCGATTTCACCGAGCTGGGACTGCCCTCAGAGGTTAAGAAGTTTAATGACTGGTTAGGTAAGGAATTACTGCGTTTTGGTGACCCCAATTAACCTCTCCTGTCCAAGTGTCACTCACTGCCTCCTAATTGAATTAGGGCGCTGGAAAATCCCCCCCCCACCCTTACTTCGCTTGTCCTCATGTGATGTGCTGTTTGTAGCCTCAGTATAATTCTGTTAATTAAGACAAATTTAGAGACTTTGCTGTATTTCTTCATTTCCTTGGGGGAAAAGATGCTGTAATTCCACAACAAGAACTGTGTAGCCCTGTGAGAATGTCAAGGAGGTGGTGGCACCTCATACAAAGGCACAGTGTCCCATTAGTTGATGCTGGGCAGTTTTATATCCACAGCCTAAACTGCTGCTCATTGTATTTTGGGTTTGCCATAACTTAGAGCAGCACTGGATGTCACAACATATTTGGGAACAATGAAAGTCTCTCTTCCCACAATGCAGCATGACAGAATCACTAATACTGTTTGGAAGAGGAGAATTTTTTTGGGGTGGCATTCATGTGCTTGCCCCTTAGAGTTAGAGTGCTGGAATTGCAAGTTTGGTCATGGGCAGTCAGCTTCCCTTTGGTACAATACTTTTCATATTCTGCTGTGTTTGACAGCAGTGCCCTGACAGCATATTGCTAGAATTGAGGGCAATTAAATAGCAACAGCAGAAAACCAAAATGAAGAAGGAGAACTTGTGCTCCTGTTATAAATGCTACTGGTAGCTGGTTGTGTACTGCCACGTCACCTCTTGCTCTAGAAATACCCAGAGTTGAAGGTGACTCGAGCAGCTGATCTTCAAGAAACATTAGACTGAATTTACAGCATTATATAAAAAAATCTTTCAAAGCATAGTTTTGTCATCAGGTTTTACTTCTGTCACTGCACTCCCTTGCCTGCAATGTGATGGCAGCATCTCTACATGCCTTTAACAGGTGTTTCATGTTGATGTTATTTTAACACACAGGTCCTTGGCTTAACATTCACAACAGAAGAATTACAACCCTTCGAGTAGGTTGTGTTCCAGCCTCAATAATTTACCAGGGGGCTTTCTTAGCATATATGTATAGTTCTTGTAGAAGACAGTATAGTATTTATCTGGGAAAGCAGATTTTGCTTTTTGTGACAGTCAGTTTCACTGAAACTGGAAGCTTTGACTGTGTCAGGACCTACTGGCTTTGGCCTCAGGCTTTCATATTTCAGGTATAGAGAAGAGTTTTTTATATGCACAGAGTCCACTTGCATTTTCATGTATATGACAATACAAGTTATAATGTCCCTGGCAGAGGGTGACACAGCAAATTGATTCCCCTGTGGAATCTTGTCACGTTGGTGAATACTTGGTTCAGTGCATCCTCACCAGCTTGTCCTTTTGCCACTTTATTTCAGGCTCCTGTCTGCAAAATGTGTTGTGTTTTACCATTTATTATGTTATTATTTACTGTGTGTATTGTGAAGATTGAATTCCTTTAAGGTTGTGAGGTGATGACATGCAGTAGTTGGTACATACCAGTGGCAGTCAGGAACAGGCAGGATTCCCTTTATTTTCTGCGATGTAGTGGGAGGCATCTCCTTTCATCATAGTTGTCAGGAGCCTTATTCCAAAGCAAAACACTGAGAAATGCCATCAAATGCAACATTGTCCTTATAGAAAAATGTTTTCCTATCTTTTATGGGCACGTTTTCTCCACTGGCAATTGTGTTGTGAAGCTGTAATGAAGACAAGGCATGTGTAGCATTTATGTCATGAGGGAGAGAAGCCAGATCAAAACTGGGTTTCATTCTGCAGCTTATCTTACCTACTTTGTGGTAAAAAAACGGTCTCACCTCCACTAGAATTATAGCATGGGATAACTAAGACACAATAGCTGTCTATAATTTTTTTGGCAGGGGGAAAACATTAATTTTCATTTAACTTAATTTTAATTTTTAAAGCCAAGGGGCAAGTGAAAAGATTATTATTCTGAACTGCCTTGCTTGTACTTTACTGGGCATTACATATGCCAGAGTTATACAGAGGTGAGAGCACTTCTGTCAGCTTTGCAATTTTGTGTTTTCTGAGTCTTGCATCCCTTTGCAACATTTTGTGTCTCTCACCTGAGAAAACTGTTCAGCATCCTGTCTGTGCATTTCATTAACGCTCATCCTTCTTCCCTGTCTCCACAGCCAAACCATGGAACGTGCTTTCCGCACTCTCTTTCCCACTCTCTCAAGTTCTCAGCCCATCCTGCAACTTTTGCTAGTTTAATGCTTTTTCCCTTTGGCTGTTACATTTTCATTATTGCTTTTGCATGGAAGTCATCTGGGCTTATACATTGAATAACCTCTGTGGTCACTTAGTGATTACATACACTGGGCTGAGGTAATTTATTCACTTTGTTTTGGTGTGAACATGTCCCTTGGGTCTTGTAACTGCTGTAATCACTTGACCTTAGGGACTGTTAAATGCTTTAAACACAGTTATTTTAAATTTATAATTGTTTTTCATTAAAAATCTCTTGTAGTAACTTAACTAATTTTGCAGTAAACACAGCATTATGTGCTGAGGAAGAATTGAGATGTTATTCTGTGCCCAGTATATTTTTTACTGAATGTTTCAACTTACTATTATTATCTCTGTTCATATTTTTCCCATCCATTCTCATTCAGTCATATATGTGAAATGAAATAGAGGAATATCTAATTATAGCTCTGCCTTCATAGTGCAATATTTCCTTTTCTGGGTGATGGGAAGTGACTGAATAACTCATAAGAACTGAAGAGAAAGCAAAGATAAATTCAGGCAGATAGATCTTTAATGAGCGTTGATGTGTTTATTGTGCTCAGTTAGTATGGGCCTGATTGTGCATATCCTTACTTGTGTGAATAATTTGAATTCAATTTAGTAATTTTTCTCAAATAGCTCACTTTGTACTTTTTTGTTTAGTGGTTGTATCTTACTGTGTGGTTTTAGTTCTGTTTTGTTTTTTGGGATTTTTTCCCCATGCAAGGTTTCTATCGTAAAGCATATTACTGCACAAGCTAGGCAAAATCTTGCAGTGGTAGACTTGAATAAATGCAGTAAATTCAATTACTTTTGGTTAAAATCTGTGGAGATGAAAGTTGAATTTAGCTAGGTTTTTCATGAGTTATTCTAGAATTTAGCAACTTGACTGTTTCTTGTTTTTTCTTTTAAGTCTTGCTTCTGTTTCGAATGTCTGTTTAATTTAATTTCTTTGGGATAATGACTCCAGAAACTGAATGGTTTAGTGACAAGTACATGTGGGTTTGTAGTGGAACAAATACTTCTTTACCTGTAATGTGTGCTTGCCTTTACTGTAAATGTTGTTGAGAAGAGCTAAAATAAAAACTAAGCTTTTTTTCATGTAGTTCCCTGATCACGTTACTGCAAGTGAGAAGAAAAGAATTATTATATAATTTTAATGCAGAGGTTTTCTTGTTACACTCTACATATGTGGATGTGGTCCTCAGAAAAGTATTGTCAATTATTTTAAAGTTCATTTTGGTGTGAATGTTAGTTATTGAAAACAGCATCATCAGCTTGGAATTGCTGGTTGTTATGTGGAATAGATGACAAAATGGAAATGTGGTGTTGCTCTAAGAACTATGGACACTTGGTTCCAGTCTGCTCTTAAATTTATGCATTAGTGCTGTGGAAATCTGAAATTATATTCAAAACTGTTAAGCCAGACACCTGCCAGAATAGTGTTTGATATTGAAGATAGCATAATTCAATTTGAACAAAAATGAACTGTACCAGAATAGTATAATAGTAAGATCAAACTCTTTTCTTATCACTGTTTAAAAATGCAGGGTCACATTCCACTTTTATCCTTTCCCAATCTCTCTGGTCTGGCTTAGTTATCTGGCTTCATCTCCTCTCCAGGCATGGTTCATTTAGGGTTTAGAGTAAGTGTGTTCCTTTTACTAATGTACACTGAAAACAGTTTTAGTGTGATGAAGTGTTTGTTCTTGAGGGGTTTTACCTGTAAAAGTGTATTTCGGATGGAAATTATTTTGGCATCTGACATCACACTTTTTTATAAAAAAACCTAACCATTAAGTTCTAAGTTTCTCTAAATTCAGAAGGATATTAGCTTGAAGCATTCTGGATTAATTTAGAACCAGAAAGAAACTTGTGAATATTTTAAAGTAAAATTACCGCAATAAAACCAAATTTCTTCCTTTTTTAAAAAAATTGATTTATTTCTGATTTGTGTTTTTACCATCTGGAGCTTATTTTGAACTCTATATTGCTCTACTTGTTATAGCTGGAATGAATAATTGACTAAACATAAAATACCATTTTGATGAACAAAACTCAGCACTTGAAAAAAAAAATTGCATTCATTGCAAGTGAAAGAAAATGCTGAGGTGGCTTTAATCCTGTAAGTATGTGTGAGTTTTGCACAGCTGTTCTGGGAGAGAGGGAGGCAACTCCCTGGAAAATCTATTAGTCTGATTTTGAAAACAGCTCCGTCTGCCGTGATGGCTCTGGTGAGAAGCTTCCCTAGGCTTCAGACAGCTGAATGGCATGGAGACATTTTTATTTTTGTGAGAGGCTGAGCTGGTGCTGAGGACAGCTGACTCTTGAGCCGCAGTTGGCATCCTCTGTGCCTCTGGTACCACCAGGAGTTTGTGTGGATTGGCCACCTCGTTCAGAGCTGCTCTGAACTGGAGTGCCCGAGAGCTGAAGGTGCCCCGTGCAGCCAGCTTTAGTGTGTTTGTGTGGTCAGTGGTTCTACATGCTGAATATTATGAGTTTGGAGCACACTGATAAAGTTTCGTTCAGAGAAGCCCCAGATTTTGTAAGATGACATCTAGAATCTTCAGAGTTTTTTTGGTTTGGCGGGGGTTTGTACTTATTTAGTTCTCCGGGTTATGTATCTCACCGTGTCTTTACTGTATAAAGTTTTAAAAACTTCTTCATAGTTTATTTAGGTTTTATTGCAGTATTGCTACTTGAGAATAGTTCCTTTGCTTTTGTTCTAACTTGAATTGTGTTTAATGTCATGGTTAAATTCCCATTTGTACTTAGTTTTAAATTCCCATATGGCCTGACTGAAGTAATCATCAATGCTCAGCTTTTATTTGCATGTACCGGTTTTTGCTATATTATTACTAGTTTTATCTTTTTTTTCTTCTCGGAGGAATAGAAAAATAATTTGAATGTTTTATTTTATTATATTTATAAAATAGTAGGAAAATACAACCATGTGGATTTTTGGAAATAGGCTGAATAATTTTTCTTGATGTAGCAGTCTACAGTGAAATGTGAAAACGAACGTAGGAAAAAAGTGCAAAATTCTCCTTTTGTGCTGTGGTTATTATAGCTGCTGCTTCATATTTATCCTCTGCTCCGGGTCAGATACTAAATGCTTTGTGGAAAACAGAAGCCCAGAAGTATAACTTAAAAGGTAAAATAGAAGCAAGTGGATAAAATGAATGTCAAGGTAGTAAAATTTCCACTGACTAAAGTGGAATTTATGCCTGAGGAGCAGTGTAAGTTCATTTATATCTGATCAGTTCTTTCTTGTTTTGCTCTTGTTATTCCTGGCAATCTTTCATGAAGAGATTTCACTAACATTTATCTTTGCTATCTCTTAATGGTCTATAGAGAAACGGAGGGGTTTTAAACTGTTTTTGCTACTAAAGTGTAAAATTCTCTACACGAGTTGCCATGGTCAGTCAGACCAAATATAAAGGTGTTATTTGACAGCCATTAGCGAACTTGGCTCAGGTGAAATGTGCTTTCAAAGAGAATAACGTGCTGGAGTGAGTGGCTCTTTATATGTTTAAACCTAATATATTCATTTGGTAATTTTCAATGAAAGAAAGGAGCCAGTGAGCACTGCAAAGTATTGCACATTTCTTGAATGGATTTTCAATCACAATAATTGCTTGGTCAGTTCTTGGATCTGCTTCCCTGAGCTGCTAATGTTGTCTTAGAAGGGGGAAGGGATGATCAGTTTTATAATAACAAGCTATAACCAAACCAAATTTATAAAAACCCCCAAATAATTCTTCCTTTCAATTCCCCCTTTCCCGCAAATCCACTTTAAAGCAGAAAAGAGATTTATGGTTGTTGTCTTGACCAGGCATGAAACAACCTAATGCCACACAAATGGAGAGTTTTATAGACATTTTCATCAGATTCTTCCTCCAGCATTGCTGCCACAGCCACGTATTGTAATGAGAATGATTTCAGTGGAGAGAAGTCGAAGGATGGATTCTTTGTACGCCATCCATTTCTTCTTTCACTTGCAAATTTAATGTTGCATCAAAAATACAAATTGCAAAAATACTTCTCTCCTAAATTTTCACACCACATACACTGTCTTAACAATATCTAATTAAAACAAGTTTTTCTGTTAGCAGAGCATCACATTCCTGCCTAGAAAGAACAATGGTTTTGGGGTGGAGGAGTTGCTTTGAGCGGAGAGAGGTTGGGGCTGGGGAGAAAGCACTGCAGATTTTAGTATAATGTGTAGTGTTCAAAGAAATTTTATTTCATCATAAAGATTAGCAGGCTGTGTAATTCAATTTAAAGCTGGTTGGCAGTGTTCTGTCTATTACAAAGCCTTTTTCTTTTTTTTTTTTTTATCGCCACTATTTTTTTATGTTGTGTGTGACTACAGAACTAGTAGACAGCAGGAATGATCTTTGGGTTTTGTACTTCCCACCCCCCTTCCTCTTTTCAGTTCTGCATATTAGGAAAGATGTGAAATTACCTTAAAGTAAGCTACAAACCAGTATATCAGTGAAATACCATCCTGGATTTTCTTGGCTTGCATAAAACGATTATTTTTCTTGTGGCCAAACAGCGACTGGGAGTGGAGGTCTGCTAAAAATGTTTGATTGAGGGGGTTGAATCAAGCTTAAAACTCAAATGTTAGCATTTATTCACACTGCTTGTGGACATTACTGTGCTGTAGAAAAGCAACATGCAGCAATTTATGGTAATGCAAGACTGGCAGACCTTTATCTTACAGTAATTGCCTATACTAGGGGGTTAATAAATGTTCCAAGAATTACTGACTTTTTTTTTCTTAAAGAAAAATAGATAGCTGCTTATTGCTGGCTGTAACCAGCCTGCATAGCTTGTTAATTAACCCTCTTGTTGCAGCGGGCTGAAGGTGAGTATTTGAGCTTGGGTAAAATCTGTATTGGAACGATGTGTCTGGACACAAAAAGGCTGTGAAAGAGAGAACTGTGCAACCCCACCTCTCCCATCCACGCCCTGTTAGGAGAGCTTGAAATCCTCACTGACTGTATTTGGGGAGTATATTGATTTTGGAGGGCTGGTGGTGTATTTGTGGGCACTGTGGTACAACTGGCAGGGAGATAAAGGAGAAGAGAACTTCTTTTCCCAGAGCTCGAGGAACTTTTGTTTTCTTTGTCCTGCTCTGTCATGCTGGGTGTGGCAGTGAATAATGGCACCTGCTCCATAGGGTGGCTCCAAGGCCCATGGACAGCATCTTCTCCAGTTTCAGGCTGGGAGTTCCCACTCTGCTGCCTCATCCCGTGACACCAGGCTGGGCTCAGTGTTCAGCTCATGGGAGGGCTGGTCCTGGTGGCCCTTCTGCAGTTTTGGGAACAGAGGTCCCCACGACTTGAGGTTGCCTCGAGGCTCAGGTCACTCCAGTGCCTCACTTGGCTGAGCTTTCTGGTGTCTTTTCTCATCCTGCACCCCAGCTGAGAGGTGCCAGTCACCAAACCCTCACTGGCTATTGATGGTGTGTTTCGTGGGGAAGGAACAAAGCAACACACCAGGGGACAGCAGTGTAAGGAGAGAGGCAAGAGGCAAGAAGATGGAAAGCCAACAGAGAGAACAAAATAACATCAAACTGAGGGCGGGATAGAGACTACAAAGAAGAGGGGGACAAATGACAGCACAGGGATAAAGAGTACTGGAGATTTACCTGCTTTTTTCCAGAGCTTCATCTCTTCTCAAGTTAATAAAATTAAGAAATGAGAGCTCAGGAACACTCAGTACTTGGAATTTCCTGTAATTTTTGGTAAGTGAGCCATTAAGACCTCAGAATTATGTGCATCTTTTCTAATGAACAAGAAGCTTTCACATTACAGGGCAGGCTGAGTACCAGAGTGCAGTAGCTCCTTTTCTCTTCAATGTTGCCATTAAATTTTTTTGGTGTAACCAGCCAACACAGAGGGTTCTAGTTCAAAACAGAGCTGCAAATGATAAAAGATTACCCACATGTCCTGACTTTTCCCTGAGCTGCTCTCCCCCATACATTACTCTGAAGGCTCCCTGCTCCCTCAGTAGCACTTGGCATTTGCCTTCACTGCTGAGAGATGAGCAGAAAAGCTGCAAGGCAGACACAAAGTTTCCTGCAGTTTTTTGCAGATGTCTCCTGAGCATGGTGGGGAAGGAATTTGTTCCTTCTTCTCTCGTCTGTCCCTGCTGCAAGTTTCAGTGGTCTCTGGGAATAAAATAATGTGGCTTGTGGTCCTGAGAGTAAAGGTTGTGGACTAATGTTGCTTCATAAAACCCCGTGTGAAGTAATTCACACTGTGGGGAAAACCACTCCCCATTTGCAGTCTCCTTGCTGTAAATGATCACCCTGTGCCATTAGCTGGAGTGGCAAAGGCAGGAGGGGCTGCCTGAGTGAGGCTGGCAGAGGGGATGCCCTGCTGTGGCACTGGGACAGGGCGAGGAAGAGCCCCTGCCCTGGTGTGTGTTGGAGGGGATCTGGCACTGGAGGGACTTACTGGAGTGTGTACAGTCAGAGTGGAAGCAATACAGCTATTCACAAACAACTGCTTCCGTGAGGCCAGCTGTGAAAACAATGATGCTTGCCTGGAGGGTGAGAGGGCAAAACCTTAGCAGAAAGGAGTATAAATAAGGAATAAATTGTTACCTTTGTCTAAGTGACTGAAATAACTGTTCTCTGAATGCTTTGTCTTAATGAGCAGCTCTGATTAACTGGAGTTGTCGCTCTATTCAGCAAAACTTAGTCTGCATATTGTGCCTTTTGCAGCAGGTTTCTCATCCCATTTTTTTGTTTTAAAGGTTAGAAAAGGTGGCTAAAATAGGTAAGTCAAGAGGGACCCTAATCTGCAGAAAGCATAGTAGATGAAAAATTGCAAGCTCGAAAAATTAGCCATAGCATTTAATTACAGGGTAATATCTATTTGTGTACCAGTATTCTCAGGGTACTCCTCTGCACAAAAGGAAAGTACAGATGCTGCAACAAATAAATTTTCAAGCACCTTGTGAAAATGTTACTGTCAATTCAAATGCACAACTACAAATACCGTAAACCTCCTACATTTATTTAACTTGATTTGAAAACATTTCACTCCTGGGTTAGAGGGTTACAATTATCCTTATTGAAGAGCAGAGATGGCTGCAGCAGAGGGCCAATACCCTTTTAAAAAGAGCAGGAAAGATCAAGAGTTTTACCTGAATTCTGTCACAAATAAAAGCACACAAACTCTCTATTGTAGAATGGAGTTTACATTACATGCACTATTTTTCATTCTTCTGTTTTGTCCTTGCTTTGGAAGGACAATTAGGAGGTATTCCAGGACATAGTTTTCTGCACTGAAATTCAAAGATTTGGTTTTTTAAAAAACTTCAGTCTGAACTTGAACCGTCTGTTGTGAGGTCCTGGGATGCTGTAACATAAATACTTTGGTAATTGAAATTCTGCAAAGCCAGTAAAAAAGAGAAGGTGGCAAGAAACAGTGGCAGAAGTGAGACAGGGAACTCAGAAATCACTGGCACCAATGGTTAGGTTATCACTAAACCTTTGTCAGGCTTAAAGCTTCCTTCACTCTCTCCCTTTTAGTGTTTGGTGTTACTATATGTGCTTAACCTCCCAAGGAAGGTGTCTGAGGCTGTGTGCCCTTCTGCTCAGGCAATTCTAGATGGCTAGGAAAAAACCTGCATAAGAGGAATTCAGTTCCTTGTAATAACATGATACAGCTGGAGTGATTTGGTTGTCTCTTTTAGTAGCTAAGAAACCTCTCTGTGAGCTGAGTTATTAAAAGGAATTTCCTTACGGGGCTCAGGAGATTCCTGGTATCCAAGTTCATCTTGAAAGTCTATCATGGAATGTTTAGCTTTATTCAGAATAATAAATTTAAACATGGGGTTCTGAAAATAATACTGGAGGTTCCTAAAGACCTGCCTGAATATTTTAGTTGACTTTAATTTCTGCTTGCATTCTCTGTGCACTTTCTCTTTGTGTTTTATCCTGCACAAAAATTTCAGGAAAGGACCATGGAGGTGGTTCTGAAAGACAGTCCATAGTGCTGTCACATGGATATTGGACTCTAGAAGTGGAGTTTAGCTCAGGCTTTAGCTTTCTGCTCTTACAATTTAGAAAAGGAAGAAACAATTCCCAACAAGCATTAGCATTGCCACCTGAAAACATGTTTAAAATCACCTTTGAATATCAAAGTACTTTAATGTTTACAAATAAAAGGACAAACCATGATCACAGGGTAAAATTTCAAAAGCAGCTAATTGCTTTAGCACACTGGAGAATGTTACATTCTCAGAGTTATTAAAAAGCTGTTGTCCTGCTTTTAGGCAGCAGTTCATGCTTTTAAAGCCTTTGGGATATTTACAAAACATTTTAACTTATTTCTTCTCTTTCCTTTCAGTTCATTTTCCTAGTGATTATTCTTGCTATCCCTGCTTATTACTTTCCTCCCTTATCATTATGGAAATTTATCCATGTTACACTAGTATTGATAGTTGGTTAATTATGAGTCCCAGTAGGTTTTGTAGTTCCCCAATAATGTACTCAAAAATCATAATTTTCAAGGAAGGATTTCAGTTTCATGTATAAAATTGAGAAGTTATGTAGAATATACTGTATCATAGAAAGAAAATAGTATTTGGAAGCTTTTTGTTTGTATATTTTGATATTTTTCTCTTCATAAGAAATGCTCTGGATACAGAATAAAGGAGACATTTGGAGGGGTTTTTTTTTCAGAAATAGTGCCTGGGCTCTATGAGGCTATGAGACAGAGCACATTCCTCCTACTGCTTTGTGCATTTGTAAGTCAGAGACTTTCATTTTAAAATAAGAAAACAAATAAAGGGAACAAGCTCAAAGACATGAGAATCAGGAGAATGCTTTGGTGATCATATGTCTTCCCTGGTTGGTATATTTATTTGTTCATAATAAGATAGGTGGGAAGATATTGGAAGAATCCTGATAGGGATGTGTTGTTCAGTCCTGTGGGCAGAAAAGGAAGTTCTGCTGCTTGTCTAAAGGTCCCAGTCAAAAAGGTAGAAGAACTTGGGGCAGAATCTAGATCTGGGTCCTGCATTCCTAGTTCTAATTTCCTTCAGTAAGTAGTGAAGAATTGATATCAAAACTTGTTTCTCTTTTAAATAAAGATTTCACTTTGTTTGGAAAATCTGGTCCTTAGCTTTCCCTGGCCTTTTGCAGTGTGAAAATATATATACATGAAAATACCAAGACATGGTCTGTGATAATTATGATTAGCTTAATTACTTTCTGTATAATTGTTTCTCACGATGACCTCCTTTTTGGTGGCTTTTATTCATTTATTTTAGGGGTGAAAAAAAGACTTAATTGGAATTGTAAATTACAGAGACACAGGGTATGTTATGGGAAATAGGTCCAGATCTGTGTGTGTCAGGCTGTAGAGGCTGCTTTTTATATTCTCAAGATTCATGGAGAAAAATAAATTGATACAGCATGTGTGTGCACAAGGTAATATCAACAACCAATATATTATTTCAAAATCTGGTGAATTTCTTTATGGAGGATTAGGTTATATAGTGTGGGGGACTCCAAAAAGAAAATAGAATTGTGTATTGATGCCTTTAGAAATATTATTTGAGGGCAATAAAATATTCTCTGAAATTCCCTCCTGAGTGGAGAAAATGGAGTTTGTTTGCAGTAATTGCATTTTCGAGCATTTGCTTTTGCGCTTTCCAATATGAGTTAAGCCAATTGGAACCTGTGATTTTGTTTTGCTTATTGGCAAAAGTACCATGTAAATTGATCTGTGATGCATTTATAGAGAATGCTTTGAAAATTTTGAAATAGAGATGGCTTTCTGTTATTAGATTTTGATAGTATTAGGGTTCATTTTTATATTTTAGCCTAATACAATAGTAACCAAAAGTGTTCCTTTTCAATTAAGTCTAAATTAAGTCCAAGGAGAACATTTCTACTTAGCCTCACTGGCACAGTGAAGGCAAGGGTTTAAGTTCCTGTTCTCAGCTTTAGTATTTGGAGTTCAAGGTCAGAGCCATTTGAAACCATGCAGTGTGCTGAAATTGGTCTAAAACTTGTCAGCCTTGGTACATTAAGATCTTGATTGCAAGAGAAAATGTAAAATTGTGTTGGACAAAAAGGAACATACTTCTCTGTAGTTACAGTGTACCTGCACTATAGACCCTAAACTACAGGGGGTTGGATGCAAATGTCACTCTAAGTGTAAATATGGGGTAATGCTGTTTAGGGGAACACCCTGCAGCTCTGCCAGACAAAAGATGTTCTTGCCTGAAAATCTCATATAATTTTCAAAGTAAACACCTTAAAGGATCCCTTGAAAAGGGCACACAGCACCGTGGGAGTCCTTTAGGTGTTGTTTTGCTATGGGGAAGAGGAGAGTAGCAGGAACTACCATTAATGCAACAAGCACTTGTAAAAAGGAAAGGGATAAACAAGGCTATTGCAATTTCCAGGGAGGAATTTGCTAAATTTAAAGAGAAATTTAACAGCTGTCAGTGTCTTTGATTTTAAGTTACGTGATCTTTTCCCCTCCCCTCTTGAAAGCTCCCATCTTTTAGGTTGCATAATTAAAAGCCTGAAAAGAAAACCTTTCTAGGGACTAGCAAGCAATCTGTGCTTCTTGTGGTTCAGATTTCATAATTTTAAAGTCAATTTGGGGGGACTTTTTACACCTAAAGTTGGCAGTGCTGTGAGCTGCAAAATCTGGAGGTTTTTTTTTTTTTTGCTTTTGAGGTTAGACTAAACAAAAACTTCAGATTCTGTTTCAAAACAAAGAAATGTCATCTATTAATTGTTAAAATTTTAGTGAAGCTTTCCGTGTTTCAAAAAAAAAAAAGTTTCAGTAACAGCAGCCCAGTGAAATTCAAAACAACCCAGAGATCAAAACCCAGGACAAGTTATGTCAGAATAATGCTAAGGAAGCTGTGGAACACGGAAGCAAAACAAAAACTTGTCGCTTATGTGGTGCTACATTTTTAATTTTAACAGACAGGAGGAGGATATTAATCACAAACAGTTACATTAGAATAATGTTATGGTTGAGACATAAAAACATAAAAGCAAGGAATTGGTACTGATGTCAGAGCATGGTTCAATCAGACCTGTAGTTAAGGAGGTTCTGCAGCTCCCGGGCCCCGTTGCAGGGTTAATGCTGCACGTGGGGATGTTTTGGCCCAGTGTTGTGCAAAATTCACTGCAGTTGCTTGCAGAAGAGAGAATGAGTGGAAACCCTTGGTATTAGGTCCCACTAATGCTGCAGCCTCAGACTTCACCATTGCCTGGGCAGGTGAAGCAGCAGCTGTGCCCCTGGGCAAGGGCCGTGTTTCCTGGAGCAGCCTGGCCCAGGAAACTCAGCTCAGCCGAGTTACAGGTGCCGAGGCGAGATTCACTCAGTGCTTCCTTGCTTTCATGGGTTTGTGACTCAACCTTGGCATTATTGTAACGTAGTTTTTTGTGTTTAATGTTTCTTAGACTTGGTTTTCCATTGCCAGCATGGAAGAAATCCTAATGCATGAGTTTCAGAGGAGAAGGTAGCAGACTCTGAACCTGCTGTGTGGCTCGATCCGCAAGTGTGAGTATTAACGCTAGAGCTGTCAGGCCTTGTGAAAATTAATGAAGCCTGACGGTTACAGAGGGAAAGGTCAGAGGCAGAGCTTGCACTTACCTAACATTTCTGTTTTGTTGTGTCTAACAGTGTTTTCAACAAAGGGGAGCTTTAATGTACAAGCTTCAGATTTATCACAGGAATTCAAGGGTCTCAGCCTTTGCTTCTCCCTGTGCTGTGGTCTGATGTTTTCTTTGCATAAAGGCAAAACAGTTAAATTTCCGTTCATCCTCTCCTCTTGCTCTGTTGCCTGTGTGTGTTTTGCCTTTATTTTTTCTTCTCCAAAATTGGAGAGAAAAAAAATTAAAAAGAGGCATCTGAACTGATGCTGGAATACTTTTCACTGGGAAGATTTTGAGAGATCTTGTACTTCAGTTCTTTGTGCTGTTTTAGAAGCATGTTCTGGTTTTTTGCATGTTCTGTTTCTTATTTGCTGCCTTTTTCTTTTGTTTTTAATTGTTCCATTATGTAGGTTTCTACAGACACAGAGAGCTAAACTGCGTAGAAATTCACGGGCTACATTTTCAGCCAGGACGCTGGTTGATACCAGTTTTAGGTGTTCATTTGAGGACTATTTGTGAAGGCTGATTTGATTAAAACAGCCAGTTGGTCAGTCTCATCCTAGGAAAGGTGTTTGTTTTTCTTCCCAGTTTTGGATGTCAGTACCTAGAGTGGATTGTTGGTGGGATAAGTCCAGCTTGTCCTGTGGAAGCTCGAGTCTATATAACTGTACTTAACGCAGTCTAACTCACTTGTTGCTGCTGAAGGAGGAATTGGAGCCTTTGAGATATTCTGGCTTCTTTTTAAAAAGCTGAAGGGAGCCTTTGTGTGTTGTGATTGTGCTGTAAATGCTGGGAAGAGAGAGTAACCGTGGCCCTGCGATGCCACGGGCTTCCCATGAGAAACCCCTGCAGAGTTTGCAGAGCTGCTCAGCAGGACTGGGCTGTGCTGTGCTGGTTGCCCTCAGCAGCTGCAGCTGTGGGGACTGGAAGTCCATAGGAACAAGGCAAAATCTGCTCCTTCAGTGGTCATCCCTGGATGTGTATGGGGTTGGTTGTAGGTGAATGCTCCATGACCACTTTTGCACTTTCGAGGCACATGTGATATACCATAAATTTGAGATGATTCACTTGCACACACATCTCTCTCGTACAGACTTCCCTCTTTTTGAAGGGACTGAGATTTATACTTCAAGGCTTCTCAGCCTATTTCTCAGCATATGGCCAAAGGGTTTATGAGGCTATGAAACAGGCATGAAGAAAGCTTCATGTTTCATGGAAGTGTTGTGTGGTTTGAATAGTTAATGCATGTGTATGCATATTCAGAGCTGCACATCAAAAGCACTTGCATATCATTTGTGTGTAAATATAGGTTTCTACCACTATACAGACAGCTAGTATCACATTATTTCTTATTCCCCTTATTTCCCTGTGGGGTTTGCAGGTAACAGTAGTTGAAAAATAATGTGATTTTCTATTTTTATAGGGACTCAGCAGTTAACATTCACTGCCAGGCAAGCTCCTTTTCATGTCTGGCAGCTCTACAGAACTTGGGTTGTGTGACTAAACTGTACTCATATGAAGCATGCTATTAAAATGGGAATGGTTGTTCAACAGATTAAGGCTTCCTAGGATCCAAGTGCTTCAGGTGAACTTAAAGAAACCCACTGAAACAACTACTTATGTAGGTTAAAAAAAC
The DNA here is from genome assembly GCA_013398175.1 of Climacteris rufus. Classification (NCBI taxonomy): domain Eukaryota; kingdom Metazoa; phylum Chordata; class Aves; order Passeriformes; family Climacteridae; genus Climacteris; species Climacteris rufus. The sequence goes on along the minus strand of VZRZ01008454.1, from coordinate 3,069,570 downwards.
CCCACAGCTCCCCACCCCCCAAGCTTCTCCCGTCATCCTATGTAATAGATATATTTAAAGTCAGTCTGTTGTTCAGCTGACACTTGGAGTGGTGTAAGTGATTGCAGCCAGCAATAGAAGATCTGCCTTAGCAGCATTCACAGACCCCCATTCCTTTTTTGCTACATCAGTTTTCATCTGGATCAGTTTCCTGATCCACTCTGCTCTGTGGCCACCAAATCCTTGCGTTGGCAAGAAGGTGTGATGGCACAGGAGTAAAGATGAACCCTTGGGGGAAAAAGGTACTTGGGACTGTAGTTTGAGGGCTCACTTGTTAGACCAGAAGTCACAGAAATTTTTTAAGACTCCCAGATTAATGTATTTACTGTAAGCAATTCCATTTTTACAAGTCATTCATAGTTAACTATCATTGCTTTTATTTGAGCAAGAGTGATACTGACCTTTTGGCTTCCAGAAGAGAACAGCTTGTCTAATTGCAGTATTTTCTTGATCAGTGATTACACTGTGCCCTTGCTTGTACTGTTGAGAGCAGGTTTTGAAAAACATCCTAACCAAAATAATAGATATATTTTGAAGATACACATATGCACACCCTGTGTGTGAATATATACATAAATATGAGTGTCAAATACTCCAGTTATAAGTGACTCTACTTCACAGACTTAGTGCCCTAATCACTTTTGGTAGCTGTAATTTTAGTCTTTTGATCTCACCTATTACACATTTAAGTATTTGAAATTAACTCAATTATTATGCTGGGGGTTAATAATTGGGGTGTCTGAAGTGCTCAACCCAGCAAACAGACCAAGGTTTTCCTAGTTTGGGAAAGGATTCTTCTAATTGTTTTCCAGAGTCACAGTATAAATTAGAATGAATAATGTTACTGATACATGATAGAAGATTGGATAGTTAGGAATTTAGACAAATAAAGGTCAGATGTAGCTAACAAAGATTTAGTGAAGGAAAACAAGGAAATGCCTTTCAACCTGTGTGTTGTGCTGTACAGGCAGCGGTGATGTAGATACGCAGCGATTAATCTGGCCAAGATGAAAGTACATTTCCATGGAGTAGGAGATTTTTGAAGATGACTGTTTATGCTTCCATATTAAACACAAGGTCAACAGATTATAGACAAAGGACAGGTCTGCCAAAAGAAAACATGCCAAAATATTTCACAAATAATATTAGAGAGAATGGATGCTGTGCAATGCCATAAGGCCTTTCAAGAAGGAGAAACCTGAATGTGGTGAATAAATAGCTAATCTGATTGCAGGTAATTTATTACTGTGATTAGTGCTATATAGCCTTTCCTCAGGGAAGAGAGAAGAAATGGATGAGACTTCCTCTTGCTGCTGCCTTCCTTTGCATGGTCCTGGCTTTTGGTGTGTTTGCCTTTCAGGGGTGGTGTTGCTCATGGAGAGCTCCCAAGCCAGCACCAGAGAACGAGACACAAATGTGACTGGTGGGGAACTGGGGGAACTGAGTGGGGGCGAGGCCTTGGTGCCCTTCCTGAGGCAAATATTGCAGTAGGCACAGAGAGCAGCACATCTGCTCTGGCTGCTGGATCATGGGGAGCCTGGGTTGGTACCAGCACATCCACAGCCAGCAGTGCTTCCTCCCTGGCTCCTGGGGGTGGGGTGCAGTACCACTGAGCCAGAGCTCATGGAAGGATGGCTGTTTATGAGTTTGGGTCCATGTAAGGGTTTTCTTCCAGGGCCTGTTTTGCCTCCTTCTTTGGTCCTAAGTTGGTCCTTATTTTTTGTTGACTGGGGCTGTGTCCTGAGCTCCCTGGCAGCAGTGGAGAGAGGATGTTCCCTGCCAGTGCCCCCCAGCTCCCCAGTGCCTTCTCTCAAGAACTGACCAAGTGGAGCATCTTCTTAATCCTAAAAATATCAACAACTGTCATCACACCAATTGCAAGAAATAGTCTGGGTTTCCCCTACTGATTTCAGGTGCTTGTATAACATGTATAATGTTAAATTTATATGTTTTAATAATTACTGATGCCACAATTAGTTTGTCTTTGCATGTCCTGTGTGTCTTCAAAGAAAGCCCTTATTTTTAAAATGTCAAGATGAAAAAAACATTTACTTCAGGCAAACATGCTCCAGGCTTAACTGGGCATAATATCAGCAAAATGTGCTGGTTTTCAAATCTATCAAAGTAAATGAGAGAAAGTGTAAAGCTTGGACACCTATCCAGTAAAATGAAAAGTTTTCTCTGTTGAAACAAGCAAATATTGATAACTTGGCAGGAACCTGAATTTAACTGCTCCATCCTCCTTCTCCGAGAGTATTATCACATCTAGCTTGTTTTGGGGGATTGATAGTTACGACAAGTGTATCAAATTTCATGCTGGTGGTATCTTTTATGTTTCCTGGGAGAGGAGAAAATAGCAATTTTATCTTGTGCCCAGGAGTCACAGAGAGCAGGAATTGGAGGCACCTGCCACATAGAGTTTTTAAATAAAAATTAATTGCAGAGCAGCACGTAGCAGAGATGGGGAAGGGGAGGAAAGTGGGAAAGGAGTGAGTAAAAAACTATAGAGAAGCATTTATTGCATCTCCCCAGCTTTTATTCTTATGTGGCACCACAGAGAGTAATGAATATGTACAAGCTGTATTTTGTTCAGACGTGAGGTGTCTCTGAAAAACATTAGTCTGCTTGTTTTTTTCAGAGCATTTGTAGCTTTTTGGTTTTGTATCCAGAATTAACTATTTTGCAAAGATGATATTTGCATTCATACCTTGAGTAATTCCTGTTTCTGTGCTGTAAATATTGAAAAGCAGAGGGTTTTTGACTGGTTCCCCTCTAAGTCTTATTCAGGGGAAAGTTAATCTTGTTGTATATACTTACCGCTTTACTTTGAAACTTACTTTAAAAAAGAACACAAACTGAAACAGTTTTAAAAGTTGAAAGACAAGTTTTAAACTAGCAAGGGAGTTTAAGAGAACCATACTCACAAGAAATGTATAACGTCTGATTCTGTCTTCCTCAGGACAGATGTTGTGAGTTACAGAACTGGAAGATGAGGCCATAGATTTCCACGTACATTTTGCTGCCTTTATGTAAAATAAACAAGATAAACCCCACAAAAACCCCACACAATGAACCCAACTTTTCTAAATGATTGTTAGTAATAAACACCAAAATGAAGGATTTGATATGAGACTAGGAAATCAGGCTTCTGGTGGAGGCAGTAGCAGCTAGCTTTGATGCAATCTTACATGTGATTTTTGGCAAGTCACAGTGGGACAGATTTTGTAAAAGAACCTAACTTCTGTGAAGACACCACAGTATGGGACTGTATTTTTAAGGGAGCTCAGCACCCAGTATGTTTATTTGGAAGATCTGGCACTGATTGCTGCTAGCAAGTGCTTCAAAATCTGTTTCTGAACTCCAAAAATCTGGCTCTGTGAGCATGATCCATGCCTCCTTCCAAACAATGGTATTAGTTGCCCTGAACTGAGGGGAGCAAACATGTAATTCTTCACTTCTGATTCTCATGGTAAATGAATTAACCACATTTCCTTTTTCCTACTTTATGTCTTATTTGGCTAAATTTCATGGTTTCTTTTACTTGTGTACTGCTTACAGAAATGAGATACTGTCATAAACATAGTAACAATAACAATAATAATAGTAATAATATGACAGTACATTGCAGATGAGTTGAAGCTTTGGAGAACAGACTAGGTCTTGAATAAATACCACTGAAACACAAATTAATCCAAGCAACTACATAATTTAAAACCCACCAGCAGCAGCAGTGTAATTGGGTGCCCTCAGGACATAGTTGGGAAGCATCCTGCAGTCTCTGGTCAGCTGTCTGCTCGGACAGCCAGGTACCTCCCTGCAGGTCACTCTTGGGATGGGGGCTCGGGGCTGCTGACTCTGACCTGCTTTAAGGCCTTCTTGTCACATTTAGATGAATCCAATTCAGCAGTGGTGGCTTGTGCCACCTTTGGAGCTGGTTTCTTGCCCACCAGCTCGTTTTGTTTAGCTCTGCAGTGCAGGCTCTTTGTTATGACATTGCTCTGTGTGCCATTCCTTTCCATTTTAACTGGGTTTTTCATTGAGGGGAGGAGAAGCAGCATGAGGAGGTTGTGCCCAGCATGGAGATGCAGGCAGGCCTCGGGTGTTTCGCTCTGTCACCGCTAGCTGTCTGCTTATTGTGCCGGCACTGCCGGTGTGGGAGGAAATGTGCTAATTAAGTCCTCTTTTTTGTTATTTCAGGAAACCTACCATATGAATATAAAATAGTGATTGCTGGGAATCATGAACTGACATTTGATAAGGAATTCATGGCAGACCTTGTTAAACAAGATTACTACCGCTTTCCCTCTGTGTCCAAATTGAAACCAGAGGACTTTGACAATGTTCAGTCACTCCTGACAAATAGTATTTACTTACAAGATTCAGAGGTAACAGTTAAAGGATTCCGAATATATGGTGCCCCGTGGTAAGTCTCAATTTAAACTTTCTTTGCTGTTTATTACTTGAACCGCAGCAGGAATCATTCCTGTTGAGCATGCATGAAGCTGCTTTGTTGCACTGCCCTGCAGAACAGTATCAGACTTAGCTGTAAACCACCCTGAAACAGTTTCCACTTTTTTTTTAATATGTGTATAAATAGTCTCTATTTAGCCATGTGTGTGAAATAAGACAAAAGGAACTTGTAACTATTTCTGCTCTGCCTGCTGAATGCACTTAAGCTGTGGACTCACTCACTACCCACTCTGTGCTTGTGGATTAACTGCAGTGGCATTTTAAGGTGTATTAGGGAAGCTCCATTACATTGTATACTGTTGAGATATTTATGTCTGCTGCGCTAATAGATTAGTGTGGTGGCATTTAACACCCACACTGCACAAGGTACAAAGCAGCAGGTGCTCTAAGCCTTATTTTTGATCAGTTCAAGGCATTGTTTTCTTTTGCTTGTAAAGTTGTGATAACAAAATTTCAAACCAGTTTTGGTCTCATTCCCCCCGTGTGTCAAGCGTGTAACGCAGGAAAAAATTGCTGCCGAGTTTTGTACTAAGGAGATTCTTCGTTGTTTTTTCTCCCTGTCATTTAATTGTGATGCCTGACATCTTTCTGTGGATTCTTGGGTAGCACTTGTTCTAAATTCTCGTGCTGAGAACAGCCACAGTCCTTCCAGGCTTTGCCAGAGACCTGAACTTGAGTGATGGTGATAATCACTCTGCGTCTTGGCATTCTCAATTGTCAGCAGAAGCACTGAGATGCTAATTTATGCACACCTATAAGAAGGGTTTATTATAAGCTTATAACTTATTTTTGATGTCAGGCTTGCTTTAAAGGTGAAAGTAGGAGAGGAGGGAGGAATGACAGGGGTTGAACCAAGAAATGGGACAAACCTGTACACATATTAGGAATTTTCCCCTTCATCTCATCTTTGTTGACCTGGCCTGCAGACCTTGGTGATATTCGTGTGACACCACACACCTTGATGCTTCTGCCAATACTTTTTCCTGGTCATATTGTGTGCATTTGTGCTGGATAGAAAACTGGGATCTAGCTCTGTATCTCACATTCTTGACTTGAGCTACTAATTTTTTAATTTAAGTCATAGCCTTTAGCTACTAGTTTTAAATCAGCCTGACATTGCTTAGCTAAAAAAAAAGTAATGCTCTAAATCCTGCAATATCAGCAAATTGGGAAAGATTATCTTAATTCAGGTTAAGAATCATCTCCTCAAGACATTTCAAAGTAATTTTTAATTTTTTTTTTTTTTTTTATAAAAGCAGCACAGAAGGCAGGGCACATAAGGCCTTGGGTAGTGAGGTGGATTTGAGGCTTGCTGAAGGTGAGGAGCTGAGGAAAGTTAGCTGCTAAGGTTATGATTGTGTTCAGCTGCTTTTTTATGTATGTCTCAGACTCAGAGGGCTTCTGCAAGCATCCAGTGATTAGGAAATGCAGGCATCTTTTAAAATTTATTTGGGTCAGATTTACCTGAACTCAGCTTACTGCAGCACTGCTGTAGATCTGGAGAACACAGAATCCAAGTCTGGGGGAAAGGAGACTTTGGTATTCTGAAATGGAGGACTGTGTGATATGCCTTTACATTCACACATATATATTGGCAATACGTAGTGTTCTTTTTTCTCCTCCTTTGCTTCCCAAATCTGTAAGGGAAATCTGTTATCCTTTTGTCTCCAGCTGCATTTAGACGTTCTTTCAATTTGCAGGTGTACACATGGATTTAGAATGTTTGCTCTGGAATATTAAGGGACATCACATCAAGGCACTGAGTTGTTTTAGCCATAAAAAGAGAATGGCATGTGTATTCTGACCTAGTCATGGAAGACAAACCTGAGTTATTCTTTCCTATAATCCACTGATAACTGGATTTTTCTGATTAGTGGTGCGTGATGAATGAAGCTAGATATGGACACTGAGCTCCAACCAAGGGCTGACTTCTGTCTCTTGAATGATGTTTCATTTGTGTTTAGCTGTGAAAAATTGTTGTCAAATTGTATTTTGAGCAACTGTTGATGTGGAGTTGAAGCTACCATTTTCAATACAGCTGTTTAGATCTATCAGCCAGTCTGTGTTGAGAGCAGAGGTGTGGTATTGTCTATGCATTCCCTCTCTCTTCTTTTTTTTTTTAAATAATGACAGTTCCTAGAAAATGTGAAAATGCAACTAGTTTTTTGCATTTTAGCTGATCTTTCAGAGGAAGGAGAAGCCCCATCAGATATTAGAAAAATCTGCTCTAAATCTGTTCTGTGCCTGGAAACTGAGACAGAATGATCAGACAAGCCTTTTAGCACTTCTTAAATTTTTTTACTCTCTCCCCTCCAATCACATCTTGCTCTATTCCTATAAATCTTCAGACTACCCCAAAGAAAGAGAATTTGTGGACTTTTGTGTGTATTTATGGCCTCCTTACCCCAATTAGTTCTGTCACAGAAATGGAACTCTGGTCATTAACCCAGAAGATGTGCCAACCCTAAAATGAGATAAGTTGGCATGTTCAATTTATGTGCAGTTTTGTAAGTATTTCCAGAGGGAAAAAAATTCTCATTTGCTGATAAAGCTACTGGTTTTAATTTAAAAAAGAGGGATCAAACCAAGAATAACAGATGTGATTCTGGAGGTTTCAGCCTGTCAGGGCTTTCTAAGAAGTAATTGCCAGAGTACTGGGAAGGCTGGCTATAAGTCATCTATCTAGAAAATGTAAATTGCCAACTCAGTGTAAATACAGAAAAGAAATATCAGTTCATATTCATTACATGTTATTACTCATGGTACATCTAAAAGCTTTCTAAAGACCTAAGAGAATTCAAGTAGTGCCTCCTAACTCACAATTTCGCAGAATTTGTAAGTAAAAAATAACTTATAATACATGGGAGCATTCATGTGTATTTGCAATTGGAATGTGCAGTGGTGCATAACAACAGCCTCTAAGGAGCAGAAAATTTGAATTTAGCCTGATGGTTCTGAGAGTATTAAATGGCATTAGCTGGAGGGAAGTTGAAAAGAAGACTATCAGCCCCTGAAAGAGAAAAGTGCAAGGGTGGGACATAAATCACATTCAGAGCTCTGCTCATTTTCTGAGGTGAAGAATGTAACTGACATTTTCACACCTTAAATAGGATATTCTTTGATGTACCTTGAAGGAACAAAATGGCTGAAGATTTTCCATTTGGTCTATAGATAACAATCCACAAAAACATTCCCCTCCTTTCTCTTCCTTCTGACTTTGCCCTATGAACCTGACTTGTTTGGTGGGAAAATAATTGATAGTTTATGCAGTAAAAATCCTTAAAGATTCCAGTGGCAACATTTTCTCTTTGGGAAATTTGAGATTGAAGCTACTTATTAAACAGGACAGAAAATAAAACCAGTGATGGATTTATGAATTTTTAAATCTTAAAACTCCCTCTGTGAAGTAAACACAAGCATAACTCATACTGATGTATCTGTGAAAGGGTAAGGAGAGACAGTCTGTTTTTACTGCAGCTTCGGGTGCTGAATATGCATAAGTGAATTGGTATAAGTTTTACTTACATTCAAATGTTATTTTAAAATATGTGTTGTTTTTTAAAATTATATTTTAAATTGTTCATCCATGCTAAGGACTGTAATTACTATAGTATGCTGTAGACATTTGGATACAAATATTCTCACAATGTGTGTTTTCTAATGAAGCTTTAAAAGCATTCAAACCACCAGAGAAATGCAGTTAACTGGAGCCAGAATTTGTTTAAACCACATTTTGACAGAAACAATTGTTCAAGGAGAATATTTTTCGCTCTTTTATTTTGTTCTGCTGATCAGCTCTATAGGTAACTTTTTTTTGCTTGTTTGAAAGACAAAAATAGTTGAAAAGTAACTGATGTGTATTTTATTTTGTGTGCATAGAAATTTAGGGTACTTAATTTTTATGAATAATGAGGCAATAAGCTTATGTATGGATTTTCAATTCCGTTCTGCATAAAATTTTCCCAAAAATGTCAAAAGCTGTAAGTATAAAATAATCTAATAAAACAATACTTTAAATTTTTTTTAGCTATGAAAATATGTGGACAAATTCTAGCAGAATGAAAAGTAAAGCTGGACATCTGGAACTTTCAGCCTATATATATTTGTTTAGAAAACTAGATAGATGTATCTTTTTTGAAGGAAAAAACATGTAGTGTAAAAGTAATCCAGTATAAATCAATGTATGTTAATGGTTAACAATCAACTTTATGGGGATAAACTGAGAAGCATCACAAACGTAAGAGATGACAATTGATTATTTAAATAATGACTGAAATCTGCCATTTGCATCATTGTCATGAAAATTAATTCATCCTGAATGAAGCTGGGAATAAAGCTCTTCCCTCCTGACAGGAACAGCAGCATTGTTCAGCAATATCCTGCACGTTTGTCAAGTTGTAGCTTGTTCAGGTCTCAAGAACAGAAGCACAAAGCTGGCCTCCCAGTTGCTTTTAATGAATACTAGTGGGTTTTTCCTATGTCCAAGAATTTGATCTGTAGGGTGATCCAGAGGTCAAGAACAAACGGCTCACTATCACTCACGTCTGCACAGCCAAGGCTTTCATTTGCTTTTTTTAGTAACTCTAGAGGAAGTGCCTTAACTCTTTTTCAGAAGCAAAATTTTAATTGGCATAGATAATGCAACCTTAAGAAAGTCAGAACAGGTTCAGCCATCTCCTTTAAAAAGAATGTTTTGTGCAATCTTTGCCTTTTCTTTTTAGCCCAGTAAAATTTGGAGGTTTCATCAAATGGTTTTACATCAGTTTGAGATTATTTTTCTAACTTGTTTTCTTTCTCTGCTTCATTTACAATCATATTTTAGTGCAAGTAGCTCTAAGTCAGTACATCTGCCTTGTTCTGATCAGTATTTTCAGACTCTCTGTTTATCCTGTCAGAAAAGTGTCAGAGGGGTTTTTTTCTTTCCAATTATAAGTTTTGTAATGCATCATGGATTTTGCTGACAGTCTTCAAGTTCTTGAAATAGCAAGCAAATTAACAGCAGATATTGAGCGTGAGGACTGGAAAACCAATTGGCAACTCACATGATGGGATTCAGATACACTGATGGGTTGGAATGGATCTCATTTCTTTTATTTTCATAGTCTTAGTTGGCAATTAGCTTGTGTCTGAAAAAAGGAGGGATAGAAATTGGACTACTCAGCAATAAAGTTTTTCTTTGCTATTTAGTAGTGAGGAAACCAGGGGAGACTGGACAAGACTGTGAGTGTTGCACCAGTTTTTCAGGAATTCTGGTGTTTATGCAGTAGAAGGCAGCAACTGAGGAAATTATTGGCAAAGACTGAAGTCTCCTGTCTGTATGTTAAACAAACACCCCACCACTGCAGCATGGTTGTGTTTAAAGGTGCAGGCTTCTGTTTCATTTTTCTTGGCATTTGTCCGCCAGGTCTCTGGGCTTAGGATTGAAGAATGAATTCCCCCTGGTCTAGAATTGCAGCCGTTTGTTTACATTTTTTGCCTTGTTGGGAATGTAGCTGATTTTTCTTTGGTCTCCTTGATATCAGATTCACTTCCAAGTAAAAAATTGTCCTGTTTTCTTTAAAAAGCTTTCTTTCTTTTTTTCTTGTATTTTTTTTTTAAAGAAGTAGTGGAATGTTTGTCATTTTAAATATACTAGCTCATAAGTAATTTTTAATACCGTGATAGAAACCTGTCCTATTTAATTCTTTGAACAGCTCTGCATCCTGGCACTGGGAGCAGATCATGAAGTCTTAATCTTTTCTTCAGGCTTGACTTCAGCAGGAGTAAGAACTTTATAGAGTATTTCTTACTAGTGTTAACACATAAACTGTGCCTATTTGTGGGTGGAATTCTAGCCAGTTAAACCAGACATAAAATGGTAGCTCTTCCAACCCTTTTGAATCTTTTCTGGAGTGGAAACAGGGTTTTGAATTCCTCCACAGCAGGAATTCCACCAAACAAATGATGGTGAGAATCTGCTGTGGGTCGCTAATTCTTACTCCATTTTCCTAGAGTTCAGTAGGTGCTGTGCAAAGAAGCAGAGAGTCAGAATGAGTGTGAGCTGTGGCGTTGGGGGGCTGATTGCTTAGGGTGGCCTCCTATTTGAGTGTGGTTTGCTCAACAACGAGGACACTTTGATACACAAGTTGTGCTTATACTTGCAGTTCTGCTTTGGTTTTGTATGTTTTTACTTTCCAGCTCTCCAGGAACAAGCAGTTTGCTTTCCTTTAGCTGAACACTGGAATAACACAGTGGTCACTGTGGCATTCGTGTGCATAGAGCAGGCTGAAAGCTTTCACACCTAGTGAAGTTACAAATAGAAGGAAATACCTAGAATTCTACAAAACTCCTGAAATTTTTAGCTCTGTAGAATCAGACTTTGTCTTGGAAGGGGATCTGCAGCCCCTTAAAGAATGGGAGCTGGGAAGGAGGAGGGAAGGTGAGAGTTAACCCAAATTTGGAGATAGGCTGTTCTGTACAGGGCTGGACTCTGTGCTGTGTGGTGATGCCTGCTTGAATAAATTCTCCTGTGCAGCTTCTGCTCATCAGGACTCCTGCTTTTCCATTTCCCTTCACCTGCATATGTGCCATAGCTCTTTGTGGTGGTCTGGTACGGAAGGAAAGAAAGACAAAGCTGAAAATACCGTGCTGTTAAGGTTAACTGAAAAATTACTTCACTCCAGGACAACCACCTTTGTGGTAGGAGAGTGGAGAAGTAAGAGAGGGGCTGCAGCTTTGACGAGCTGCCATGAGAATGGATTTTGCATTGCGTGCTGCTCTTCAAGCCTCATTACTTTCATTGCTTCATTTCCCCCATGCCCTAAGCAAGAAGAATTAGGGAGCAGGTGGATGCTTTGAGTGGCAGGCAGAGAAGCCTGTTGGAGGATGTGTGGGTGAGTGCCAGCCAGGGCCTGGCTGCTTGGAGCCCAGGGCTGGAGGGTCCAGGGCTCTCTGCTGGAGCTGGTGAGCCAGGGGAACCAGGACTCCAGTGAGCAACTGGGTGGGACACTGAGATTTTCCTGCAGGGGTGGTGAGATTAGGTGAGGGCTGTGTCTCTGGACGGGTGAGGCCCATCCAGTGTGTATTGGGTCTGGCTGAGCTGGAGTTCATTGCCCACAGCAGCCTCCCAATGCTGTGCTTTGCACTGAGAGCTGGAAAGATTTTGGCTGGACAGGGCTGGCACAGCATCACTGCTGTCTCTCTGACATTCAGCCCCTCCATCAGCAGGCTGGGAGGGGTGGGGGCAAGATCCTGGGATGGGACACAGCTGGGACAGCTGAGACAAACTGCCCAAAGGGATGTTCTGTGCCAGGTGACATCAGCTCAGATATAAAAGCTGAGAAAAGGAGGAGCAAGTGGGGGGTATTTGATAATTACAATGTTTGCCTTGTGGAGCAAGTGCTCCGTGTGTTGAAGCCTGCTTCCTGGGAAGCGGCTGGAAATCACTTGCTGATGGGAAATAGGGAATCATTTTTATTTTCCTCTGAGCTTGTGTGCACATGCTTATGCTTTTGCTTTAGTAAGCTGCCTTATCTCAACCTACAAATCATTTTCCATCTTATTTTCTCTGCACTGTCCATGTGGGAAGGGGAGTGATAGAGCAGTTTGGTGGGCATCTGCCATCCAGCCAAAGTCCACTCCCCACAAAGCTCTGGATGCATGGATCATTACTAAATCAGGAGTTAAAACCCTGAGTGAGAAGAGACTACCTGGGCTGAGACCTTCACAGTGCAAGAATATCAACCCACACTGGGAAAATGTAGTGAAATTTCCCCACTTCAGGACCTACATGGTGGGAACTTTGGGACTTGGGTAGTCCCAAGCTCAATAAGCTTAAATCAGATATATAATTATCAGTTACTTACAGATATAGACATTATCAGCTTTGCTGACTTACTTGGAAAAATAAGGACGTTTTCAAGTGACTTTACGAGGTGCAGTGACATGAATGAAATTAGGGTGGAGGAGGTGACAGGGAAGAAGGTGGTTGGGTATGTGAAACAGATGTAGTCTACAGGTGGTTTGCTTCACAGTTCATCTATTCAGGACAAACAGGAAAAATGTGGAAGAATTTACATCACAGGTAGGGTTGACAAGCTCATGTGATGTGATGGTGATAAAATGCAATGGAAATGGAGAAGCAATTATTTTTTATTTTATTTAAATCCAAAAGTAAGTTAAATAGTAAGTGACTAGATTCTTTTTAGCTCTCAGTGAAGGGTAAGATTTTTCATGACTGTCTTGAAGATGATTTGGGTCATATTTATCTAATACTTATTGATCAGAATGCTAACTTTACCCTGATGTGTATAAAATGCTTAAAGTAATTCACAGAGGCTATGAAATAAAGCAAAAATTGCACATACACTTTAAATAAGAGACCACTGATCATGAATCTGAGCATAGACGTAAAGGTCAAGAGTGACAACTACATTCATCAGATTTTCATGAGAATCTATTCAATAGAATAGATCTGGCACCTTATTTCAGAAGTGGTCAACACTCATGGATTCAGTTGAAAATCAATGAGACCTGTGGGTATTTATAACCACCCCTAAAACATTTAGGTGCTGATCTATGTTGTGGTTTGTGTACATGTAAAATATGAGAGTTGCTGACATTTCTAACTCTACTAGTTAAATATCAAAATCTCAATATGGCTGAGAGCCGTGTTTGTGATCTGCACACAGAGAAGGCTTAAGAAGTGTTTTACAAGCAGGAAGATGCCAACAGCTTATCCTTGTTCCTGTGTTCCAGATGTGCCTGGGTTGCGTACACCCTTACTGAGTACAGAAGGTCGCACAAGCCACAACACCTTTGCTGCCTCCTCAGTTAATTTTGCACAGACAAGGACATTATTTTATGGTGTATGTGCACAGTGTACCTGGGAGAAAGTATTGGGTGTTACTCCATTCTGTGTTCCTCTTTTGTATTTTGGATAAACACTAAATGGAATATTCCTTAGGAGATGTGCTTAGCTGTTTGCCTCACATGCTGACCCTGTGCCTGTGGCTGCTTTGACAAAGGATGCTTCCTAGGAAATGATCTTGTGGTAATTTGAAATCACCTGACAACTGTGCCATCGTGTTTATTTTGCAAGTAATGTGAGTGCTTGAGTTTTGTATCTGCAGATCTGCCAACCTGCCTGTCCTCTGCTTCTGGAGAGCTCTCACCTTCAGTTTTGCTGCTTCGGCAGCATTTGCATGATGGGTAGAGCTGATGGGAAGGCTGTGGGGTCTGCTTGTTCAAAAAGCCAGTTTATATTTGTACTTCTGTGAGTCAGTGTGCCTCACTGACAAAAGCTGGTATTTGCAGCTGCTAACTGTATTACTCTCTTGAGTCAAGTTTATTGGTTCATACCTTGGGAATACACTTACGGATTGTGTATCGCCTCCAATTTTATATAAGCAAGCTTTATGTAAAAAGGAAGGCTGTCTTTCAGTCTCCTTTTCCTGGCACAGATTTTAATGCATCTTGTTTTCAAAACTGGGAATGTAATAAATTTCAAGAAAGGTGTTCTCTGTAACACCTCTCTTGGTGTTCCATCTGGGCTGCTTGGGACACTTCCATGGCCTGCACTGCAAGAAAAAGGAGAGGCAACCTGAGCTGCTAGTCTGAAAGCTATAGTCCTAAAGTGTTCATATTTTTAATATGGGATGCCCTAAAACACTGTACTCTCCAGAGTTACGGGTACTTGAATTTCGTTTTTCAGTTCTTAATAAGTTTGTCTCCTCCTTCTGTTTACAAAGATAACATAGGTTTTGTGTTTCTTGAGAAACTTGCACAGTGCCCTTTTAAGGAAGATTGTCTTGCATTGCCTAACCTGCAGATCTTTTTTTTATAAACTCCTAGATTTATAGGGTTCAAGAGCTTATATTGGTGCATGGATAGCATTGGAGGAGGTGGAACATTTGGGAAAGCTTAAAAAACGAGACAGTAAACCAAGTATAAATCATTCTGCACAGCTCCTTGCAGAGTCACGTGGGGTATGTGGGGTCTCTGCTGGGTTGTGGCACCCACTACCATATTGCAGGGTTTGAGTAACAGTCATTCCTTATCTGCCAATATTGTATTTCTGATCCACGTATGTATAGCTGAAAAGTATAGTTTCTGCCAACTTTGCAATCACTTAATATCAACCTAGAAATTTAAGTGATACTGAAAGAGTGAGATGAAGGTGTGATTTGTTTCAAAGAAAGATTTTGTTGTTGTTCTGTGGCTTTTGGAGATAAAATATTCAGAGATACATAGAATGATTGTCCATCTGGAAAGGAGCAGTTCCAGCACACAACAGCAAGACCTCGCTGTAAGGATGTGCCTTTAGCTGATAATTACTCGCAGTCAATCTGCCTAGAATGTACACCTTTTCTTATTTATATTCCAGTCCTGTAACCTTCCCTATTCTCTTGTGCCTTTGTTCTATTAATCTACAAAACAGGGCTCGACTTGTGATTAGTCCTTAGAGGTTGTTTCTATTAATCAGGCTGCAAAACAGGTCTACTTGGACGTTCTGTTGCAAGTGCTTAATGTGCTTTCCTCATCAGCCCACAGCACAGAGCTGCTGGGGTTGTCTTAAATGGCAGTGAAATCAGCGAGGTGTCTGCTGCACTTTCTTTGTGTTTACATCTTGATTGTGTTGCTGTAGGATGGGGAAAATAGAGGAAAATAATTGCAGGCCTATAGAAAATCGCATAAGTAAGTGACATTTGTGGCTGTGTGCTGATAGAGAGTGAATGTGCAGCTGCAGGATGTGTCCTGTTGCAGCAGAACCACTGGTTACCTGCATTTTGGATGTGAAGAACCTGCCCCCTCTTGAAGTATGAGGATTAAAATTCAAGCTTTGCTCACAGAAGGGAGTAAGTTTTTATTTCTTTATAGAATGTGAGGGCTGAGTCTATCCCCATAACATTCAGAGGGTCATTTAAGACAGTGCGTGTTTTTCTGCAATAGGTAGGAGCCAAACAGATTTCTGGTGGTGTATATATATGTATAACAAAAGAATAGTCTAACAGTTGGTTTAATAGAAACAAATAAAACCACCCCAAACTGAACTGTTCTGTAACACTTCAATTATTGAAACTTACTGTAAAATCTGAACAATAAACAGCATGTGTAGTGAGAAACTAATCTAGTTTCATTGTAGAAGAAATTACTAACTATAAAAATGTAATGATTTATTCTTCTAATTAAATGTAGTATTTCTTCACTGCAAAAGGAAAGGATTTATTTTAAGATGTATCAAAAGAAACAAACCAGACCCCTGGTTACTTTTTTTCTATATTGTTCCTTTGGCTTTATTTTTTTTTTAAGTTTTTGTTATGTTGATGACGTATCTCTTTGCCAGCTCAATAAAGTCTGTCACTGAACTAAAGAACTGCTGTCTGTCTGGAAAAAACACTGGCCCCAAGGCAGCAGGGTTTGTCTCAGCTGCTTTACTGGCCTCTCACTGCGTTCATGCCCATTTTTTTCTGTATTCCCATGGCACATGCATCAATTTCTCCAGCACACAAGCTGAAATTGCCAGTCTTTGCAAAATTGGCCCAGTCTTGATGTCCAGTGACATCTGCACGTGAATTCTTGTTGGCTGCACCGAGAACTGGTCCCTTACGGCTTCGTGCCATCATCCAGCTGCTGATTTGAAAGGCTTTGTGCTGCCTGCCCCCAGCTACAAAAACTGCCTGCCCCCAGCTACAAACTGCCTGCTTAGGCTGTGATTTGGCCACTCTGCCCTTCTGTGGCCCAAGGAGCCGATTTCGGTGCTGCTGAGACACCTCCCTCCCTCGGCCAGGGAACACAATCCTGATGAAACAGCCCAGCTTGTGCACACCCAAGTGACCCAGTTCACAGCAGGTCAGGAGAAGAGGAGCCCAAATGTGTTGTGCCTTGTGAACTCAGCATGACCATTCTTCATTTGTGGGTGGAGCTGGGGTTTTGGCGTGCCACCACCTTCTCCCAGCGGCAAACCCAGAAGGTGCTGTATAGCAAAGCCATTTTTCAGAGGTTTACAGCACAGTAATAACAGTCACTTGAATTAGCAATAGTTTCTACTGTCCAAGGTGATTTGTACCCAATTCTAGCCATAGCTGGATAACACCATTCCAAAGCCACCACTGTGAATTTTACATATATTGTTCTTGTTAGGAATAGAGAAGAAGTAGGTGCTCTAACATGGTTTTCTCCAGTCAAATTTATTTTGGTAATTTAATTTTCACCAGCTATTTCTATCTTTTTTTTCTCCTTTCTTCTTTTTTCCTCCCTCCTTACCATTTCCCCAATTATCAGAGAAATCAGTCTTCCTGCATTGATTCATTTCGACCAGAGTCTGGAAGGCACAGGGAATCAAATTAACTAATATTTTACTTTTGCATGTGATTAATGCTAATGCTTACAGAGAAGAAAATACTTTGCTGTGATTTAATTTTCATTCTCCAGTTGAATCCCAGTGATTTAATTTTGCAGAGGGTTGTCTCTCTGCTTATTGTCTCTTAAGGAATCATAGAAGTTAGAGATGGAAAAGACCTATTAAATCATTGTGCTATCGCAGGATTGTCTCCTCCACTCTATTTTTGAATAGTGTGCCCAGTCTTAATGAATGAAGAAAAGCAGTTTCAGTTAATTCTTTTTGAGATGGTACCCCAGTGTTGTGTAGATGTTACCAATGGGAATTAATATTCTGCTTATGTGCTTTCTATGTTTGTTTTATTTTAAAAAAATCCAAATTGTGCAATGTTTGAGATGAGCCTAAAGATTTCTTGTACCCTTCATAATATTTGTTGTTGTACTTTTCCGGCCCCGTGTCTGTTACTTTGTACACACAGTCTTTGTAATCCTTTCAGATTTTTCTCTTTTTCTCTTTGTTCTTTCTGGTGAGGTGTTTCATATTCCTGGGTATTGGGTTTTTTCATTGCTTCTGCAGGAAGTCCAGGCTTGCGTCACGCTCCCGTATCGTGACACAACCACGTGTGTAGCCCAGATCATTTTATTCTTTTCCCCATTCATGTTGTAAGCTCATGCATAATTTGCTGTCAGCTGCTGCCCCTGGGTCTTTTATTTTAGCTTAACAGGTTTTGGGTTTGTTCCTCTCACTGATCATTTGTGGCTTTCAATTCTCCTCAGATGTATTAGCCTGCATTTTTTTAAGAAGGAATCCCCTTTTCTTGCTTATCTCAGTGTTTCTAACCTCCTTTGGCATAATTTCTTTCCCCACTGCCGTGTTTATAACACTTCTCACTATATTGAAATCTGTGAATTTAATTAATGCACTGTTTACCCGTTCTTCCAGATCATTAATAAAGATGTTAAATAAAACTGATCCTAATACCAATCCCTGTGGCAATCTGCTAGCACCTCCCTTGTGCTGCTGCAATCTATTTATTTATAGCCCTTTAGCCACTATTCAGCCGTGTGACAGTCCTCACAAGCAAGCCAATTTTAGGGTCTTGAAAAGGGATTGTGTCACATTTTGCCAAAGTCTGGGTTGATACAATCTACTATATTATTTTAATCTACTAACTTGGCTGAATTTAATATATGTACAAAAATTAAATGTGATGAAATAGAGCTGTGGTTTTGGAGCACTTTGAGATCTTGGCAGCTGAGTAGCTATAATTCTCCTTTCTTAGAGCAATTACACCTCCTCCACC
>VZRZ01008454.1:2968067-3051425 GCA_013398175.1 Climacteris rufus | reverse complement strand
CCCCCACCCCAGTTACACCATAATTTTATTCTGTGCTGCATTTAGACTTACTAGGAGATGCTTCTCAGTATTGCTCCGTAATTCACAGTGTGCTGATCAGGGCCATGTTCCTCACTGCTTCTCCAGCATTTGATTTTAGACACAAGACTACTACAGATGGAACTCTCCTGTTAATATTTCAGCCTTTGAATTATCTGTTCTTGTTTGTCTGCAGTTGTTATGGGCAGAGCTTTATTTTGTAATTTTTAGAGATGTATGTATGTGTATATATGTCTATTTGAAATTTCATTCACCTGTGTGCAAAAGCAATAGCGTACTGTTGCATTAATTTTAATTGTGCACTTTCATCCTTGTGAAATGTGTCAGATTTATCTGTTTGCTTAAGTTCAACATGGGTTTAAGTGCTTTCTTGCTGTGCATCTTGGGGGTATGTCTCATTTGGTTAACAGCACACAGAATTTGTATTTCATTCCAGTTTGAAATATTTTAAAGTAGAATAGGAAAAAAATTTTTGCTTCACAACTTTTCCATTTACATTGTGTGCGTCTAGAAGTTTGAGTAGCAAGTTGGGCCATCTGCAATTGAATGAAACCAATCTTGGGAGATTTCACTTTCTCTTGTGTACGTTTGGCTTGATTTTACAAGCTCTGTGCAAAACTCCATTTTGACTCTATAAATTGTAGCGTGGAGAGTTTGTTTATCCCACCTTGGTTGGAATGGCATGCTGTGCAAATCCCCACTGAAGCATCATATCTGGGAGAAGAAAAGGTGTTAAAATATGGGTCACAGCCCTGCCTTAGGAATGTGCTAATCCAGAGCTACAGTAGCATAAAACCAGAGCAGTTGTTAGTACCTCTTGGCTGGTTCGGGCTGGGCAGCGCTTCGCTCAGAACGAAGTGGCTGTGGTGTGTGCTCAAACACCACTGACCACTTGGAGCCAGGATTCCTTCCTTCTCCCCGAGCAGTGAGATGCTATATTAAATGACTTTAAACACAGGGATTTTGTGGTCAGGCTGCAAGTATTTAAATGCCACTGAAGGGAGGCTGGAACACAGCTTAATCTCAGTTCCACAGTCAGCCCTACTGGGTCTGAGCTCTGCCATGTTACCCCTTAAAACAGACTTCCTCCAAGTCAGCTGGGTTTCTCATTCATTCCCCAGTGCACAAAATAGGGATTGTATGCTCCAAATTTTGAACTGGCCAAGTTTGTGCTGGGTAAATGCTTTGCATGTTGTTGCTGCAGTGCTTTGGTTTGCAGTTCAAGGGTTTGATAAAGTTCTGATCTAGTGCTGGGTACACTAAAATGGGATTTACTGTCTTGTTGAATGATGATTTCAGAACAGAATTACGTCAGTAAGATCTGCTAATAATGAATAGTGAGGGATGAAGTTTGGGGTGTAGTCAGACATAGGCACAGGTTGCCCAGAGAGGTGGCAGCTGCCCCATCCTTGGGAATATTCAACACCAAGTTGGATGGGGCCCTGAGCATATCCCTGAAGATGTCCCTGCTCATTGGAGGGGGCTTGGACTAATTTTAGTATTTGATATATATAAATTGGTGCAGACTGTAGTAAGAGGTGGAACTGAATTTTAAAATCTTGTTTGCAAGCTGCTGGGCAGCTGCTGTGCATGCTGACTGTGCCTTCAGTTAAGAGCAATGTGGGTGCCAAAAGGATGAAGCATGTGGATGAGGGAACAGGGAAGGGGAATCCCAGCTCTGACATTCTCTCACTGCACGAGGGGCAGGAAAAAAACTGCCTTCTTTGCTTTAATTTCTCCATCTACAAAATCAGGCTAGTAACAGTTGTATGATTGCCATTTAGACAGTAGTTTCAGCACATGAAACACTTTGAAAGTGCCAAGTATTATTGTTAACTTATTTTTAGCGAGGTGATCCAGCAAGGTCCAGGAGCCAATGCAAGCCCTTCTTCCTTGAATAGTTTCAAAGGAGCCAGAGGGAGTGTTTGCCTGCTTGAAGTTTGTGTACTTGCTGGGGCACTTGGCTGGATCCTTGCACTGGAAAGCTAAGTAGGTGTCTATTTTTTGCAGGATAAGGGGCGTATTTGAGATACTGTTGAAGTGGAACAGATAGCTGTGTTACTTGAAGTGGGAGATGATGACGTGTGATTTCAGGACACTTGAAGCCCTCTTCTCCAAAAGAGGAAGAAGGTTCATAAAAACTGGGCTCAGAGTTTACTTCCTGAAATTTCTGGTTTGGGTGGTAAATGCATCACTCATTAAGAATTAATTTATTAAGAAAGATTGAAAGAATGCAGACATCCTTCAGTCTGTACTGCAGTAAATGGACTCAGGGGAAAACCATCTGACACCGTTTGCTAGAAATGCTGGGCTCTCCTGTTGCTGTCCAGCCCCAGCAATGGTGGGCTCATGTGCCTTTCCTAGGGAAACTGTTCCCCAGACTGAGCCTGTGTCTGACTGACTATTGAAAACTCCTTTTCCCAAAGCAGAGATGAGTTGACAAAGACCTGCACAATCCCAGCGTTCCTCTTCCCACCCCAAATTCCAAGTCCAGCCCATTTGTTTTCCAAAGAGCTGTTACGATGCTGCTTATTTTTTCAATGCATCCACCTTGGCATTGAAGATACTGAGACTTCAAAAGAATTTGGGTTGGGCCACACATAAGCACCTGTGGGAAGAAATGCACCTTTGTACTTCACAAAATAATACGAATATTCATTCCTACCTCCTAATAACCACCTCCTGCTCTTTATTTAAGGTCAGACTAAGAGCAGAAGATTCAATCTTCAATGAAAGGCACTTCCCAGGTATTTGAGAAAAGAGTCCTGAGTCCAGGCAGTGAAAACCGACACTGCTTCCTACCTTCTATCAAAAGCCCTGTTGAAATGTAGGGGCTGTTATTGTATATTTATTCAGGCATCCATCACAATCAAGCCTCCTGCCAGTTCATCTGTAAGGGCATTGTAATCCTATTTTTATCAGTTCCTTCCTGTACAACAGACAGTTAAAATAGCCTGAGTGGGGGTCACAAATATCTTAATGGGTTCGGTTCCCAGAGATATCGGTGACCAGAGGAAGAGTTTTGCTGAAATTTCTTCCTGAGCTGATAAGGTGGATAAACAGGGCTGAGGTGCAGAGCCAGGGCACGCTGTGGGAAGTGCAGCATTGGATGGCACTGCAAAGGAGCTGCAGAAAGATTAGCTAGACAGCACTGCTTATAGAAAGCCCTCAGGAGCACAAGAAAATAAATGCTACTGTTTGCAAAGTTACCTGCTTGTAAAAGAGTTTATTTTTTTTTACAGGGTGGGCTGGTTCAAGTCTAAATGATTTTTGTAATTAATTTTGCTTCTGTTTTTTGCTATTTTACTTCTTAAAAATCTAAAAGCCATTATTTAGTTGAAGAAAATTGAATGTCAATAATTGGCAACATTTCATTTTTTTTAACTTGCTACGGTATGTTGCTGACTTAAGCAACAGCATAAAAATGTAATACATTAATATTTTTACACTTTTTTGCATATACACTTAAAATTTTCTTATTATAAAGTGATGAATTATGCTTTTTAATCTCATTTTTCATGAATTCAAGCTGTCTTTTGATGCAAATTATTAGAATTATTTTACAAATGAACACAGAGAATGTTTTAAAATGCATTCTCTTACGAGAATGAAACTAGCTTAGAACTTCTCAATGCATAAGGAAAAAGTTCATTACAGCAAATTTTATCTTACAAGACAAAATATTACCTTTGTCTCAGTTTTTAAACTGATCTATTGTTCCTGGTCAAGCCAGTCTTTCAAGATTGCAGAGATAATGGACATAGTCTTCTATACTTAGTTTTTATTCATAAATTGCAGGTGGTACTGCTTCTTTTCTGATTCCCAGTTTTGTGGTGATTTTTTTTTCTTTTTCATTTTAATCAAACATTAATATGAACTACTCAGATGGACTAAAATAAAAAATACAGTATCTTCTAGAAAAGCAGAAATTAATCCTGTAAAAATCTTTTCCACCAAAACATAATTCTAAGAGTTTATTTGGAGACTTCTATCAGTTAAGTGCCTTGACTTTTAACTTCAGAAGCAAGTAAATATTGCTTATTTTTTTAGGATATTAATGATTTAAATATTTTACTGTAAGTGTAGATTTCATGTGGGTAGTTACATCTTTAGGCTAAATGTTAAAATAATTAACTGTCCAAAACAGTAATAATGTACTTTATACAAACTAGAATGTATTATGTAAAAACTCACAATAAAAAATCAGTGTTAATCAAATCAGAAACGTAAGTTTGTCTCCCCACCACCATTTGTTTTTTGAATCTTAATTTCTGCTGCAAGTTTGTGAAGAAAAGCTACATGTCAAGCTTCTCTCCTACTTACTATAGAGTCTTTTTCCCCCCTATTGTACCAGGGGTGGCAGCTGCTTATGACTCTTGGCTTTATGTTTAGCTACACAATGTGAGAAGGTTGTACCAACCACGTGCCAAAGATTTTGAATGGCATTCCACCGTAATTTCATTTTAATTTTAGTTGTTAATTATTCTAATTGTGTATTCCAAAATATGCTTTTCCATGGAAACTTGTTTAAAATAATTGGTGCAAGAAAGCAACCAATCAGTAAAGTCTAAAATATTTTTGGAGACTAAATGCCTTTTGCGAGCGATAAAAGAGTAAAGGCGTCAGCATTCTTCCTCATGAACAGTGAAAACCAGCAACAAATAACAATGAGCCTTCCCACTCACTGCAAACAAACCCTGCACCCACAGGAAGAGTGATTGGGCATTGGAATGAGCTGCCCAAGGAGGTGGTGGAGTCACTGTCCATGGAGGTGTTTAAGGAAAGACTGGACGTGGCACTCAGTGCCATGGTCTGGTTGACAGGGTGATGTTAGGTCGTAGTTTGGACTCGATGATCTCAAAGGTTTTTTCCAATCTGGTTAATTCTGTGTTTCTGTCGCAAGCACTGGCCTTTCACAGAGAAGCACCAAGCTGAATTGTGCATTGAAAATCTTAGCTGCTACAAAATTCTGATTATCTGACCTTAAAATGTAGGCAGTTAAATCCTTCTGTCTGAGGTTAGTTCAAGAAGAAATTCTGCTCACTACCAGTAATCTAGGTTTTTCCTTTGTTTCTGTTCTTAACTATCCTTTCAAGCAGTATTAATCATTTCTGGAGGTGTGGTAGCTAAGTTAATTTCAAAGTTGGTCTGACTTTTTTTTTTCCTCTTTCAGTGACAAGAAGGTGACTATCGGTGTGAGTAAAGATGTTATGCTAGATGAAATAAATAGTGGGGGTGGAGGGGGCTGTGACTTTCATATCACAGCGTTCATGTAATACTTTGGTCCTAATAATATTGCACTTTCTTCTCACCTCACTCTGGTGGTTATATTCATTTTACTGCAGATAAAGCTGACAAGAAAGGGCAAACTTTGTGAAGGAACAGAAACTGCTCATTTTTATATTCTGTCCCAGAAATGATTTTATTTTTTTGGTGTTTCCTTCACACCAGTGCCTCCAGGGCAGGGGAGCAGCACAGGGCTGCTGATGCTAAAACTTGAAGTAAAGTTTGCACACTGTGGTTTCTATGCTTTGTTTCTCAAATATGCAATGAGGTTGCTGAAAGTAATGAGATGAGTCCATCCTGCAAATTTTGGTGTGAAAATTTTCATTTGTTGCAAACAGCTTCCCTGAGTGAGTGTCAGTAACTGTGTGTTTGTGGAAACATGATCTTGGGTCTCTTCTCTCTCCCTTACTGTGTTTTCACCATTTATATCTGCTCTATTAAGTTTCATTCTATGGGGATTGTATGTAAATAATTGGTAACATGCCTCTAATCCTTTGTGTAAAATTTTACTAGCTCTAAAGAAGGTGGTGCTTTGAAAGCGAAGTGTGATCCAGAGCTTCCATCTTTCCATTGACTTCAGTGAGCATTTCATGTAGCTTTTCTGATTCCACCTTCATGGATTTCCAATGTTTTAGTATCATTATCATTAATGAAATGTGTTTTGCAATAACTCTGCAGTAAATGTCTTGCCAATATTCTCCTCAATTAAATCTTGATACACTTTAAATCATTGAGCAGACCTCTCCTCATTTCAGTGGGAGATGAAGTTTCAGTCTCTGTAAATGACTGGCAGATCTGGGATGAGAAGACAGAGGATCGTTGTTTCCCCCCTCCAAGATAAACAGGGATTCTGTTTTGATACATTTTGCAGTCAGGCAGAAATTACTGTATAAACCTTGTGTTGTGTGCCTGGTGTTCTCCAGCTAAAGAAAGCCATTGCACTTGCAGAGGTTTTGGTAAACCCATGCTTTAAAGTTAAATGGTAGATTATAAAAGATGGAACGTGGCAAATTGTATTTACCCATGTGCACAGCATACATAGCTCTTGTAAGACAGCACACTGACCCAGGAGGCTTTGGACAAGGGGATTGATTGCAGTGGCTGTGCAATATTGATACTGCAAAGAGAAGTGTGTCTGGGGTTGAATGGGACTGGACTAAGAGGCCACAGTGATTTTCAATCTGCTGGTGCCAAAGGAGAGTTTTTGGCTGTGAAGTAGTGTCTGATTTTGGTATCATGACATAAAACATGGCACTTATTATAGATAAATGTAGTGTTCATCATAATGAACTATCAAATAATTACCCTGTGTGAACTGGTTTTCATAATTTAATATCTTTAAATATGCTAAAAAGTATTTCTGTTCCCATGAATAGTGTGAGCAGAAGGCCCTGATAATTAAGTCATTTTCTCTTTGGGAAGAATAGAATTACCGTCTAAAATATTTATAGGAAATATCTCAAGGACCATTTCAAGTTCAGATTGAAATCACCATTTCCTATAGCTTGAGTTCAACAGCAGTTAAAATATCTTTGCATAACATAAGAAGAAGTTAAAAGTGTTATTGGTCTCTATTTTATCATAAGTTCTAATGTCAAAGTTAAAATTCCCAGATATACCAAACAGAGCAGAGGGGGGGAAGAAGAGCAAAAAAGAGGCACCACATTTTCAAATAAAGAAAATGTCTGATTAGTATAGTTTGGGATTGATATGTAGAAAAACTAGGATATCTAGAGGTTTTGATGATGACCTACAAAAATTGCCTAGAACTCACTAGATGCATTTTTTGGCCCTAGATAACTTTCTGACTGTGGTCCTCTGAGTCTCATCCAAAGCTTATTGAAGCCAATAGGATTTTCCCACTGATCTCAGTAGGCTTTAAATCATGTTTTTGATCCTGAAGTTCTTAGACAACAGATGAGAAAAATTTAAATACTGTAGTTGGAATTCTGCCTGACTCAGGACTGCAGATTTACATTATGAAACACAGCATGCAGGCTCAACCATGTCTCCATCTTGATGCCAGCTTGGGCATCTAAATAGCTTAGAAAAATATATTGAAGTCTCCAGGCCTCTAAGAATTTGAAAATGTCTTTTGCTTTATGCCTGCAGAGAGTCCTTCATTGCTACTGAAAAGTCACTCTGTGGATACTCTGTTTTCCACAGCATAGATGCTTTCCAGTATTTCAGTGTATTATTTTAAGAACTTCCTTACACTGAGCAGGTTATCTGTTCATTGTGCAGATAAAGAATAAAGATCAGGGATGAAAGTCAGCTCCCTCTGAAATCAGTAGCACTGGCTTCACAATTCTGTAAAGCCAGGAGGTAATTTCAAAAGTCAGTTTAGGAGACAACATCTTGCCAGTGAAGGCATGGCCAGCACAGTTTCATAGTAGTTTCATACATTAAAACAGGACCCTTTTAATTCTGGTTGCTTTTCAGCTGTACGGTTACTTGTTGGAGATGTAAACATAACTATTTGAAACAGTATGAGAAATGCTTCTGAATTTCTTTAAAACTATCAAACCTTTAAATGAATAATTGTAATTCTAAAAAGAAATTGTTTTCAGTTTTTGCTTGTCTTTGTGATGCAGCCCGATACCATCAGGCTTTAGGAAGGCAGATGGGAAGGGCAAGGGAAACCATCTAATCCACACATCACCTTTATAATAAACCTATTTGTAATGTGGGTTGAAGAAGAGAGCTTTTTAAGTTAAATTGTGTGGACTTGAAAGCATCAATGCTGAATATTTTATGTGAAGCGTGTCAAGGGCCCTTACCAAAATAGCTTAAAAGCAGTATCACAGTTGCCTTCTTATAAGCATTGCACACTTTCAAACAAGAAACATGCTGAAGGGTTTTCAATATTGCTAGAAGTTGATATATATATATTTTTAGGTGTCAGATTTTATATGCTGTATATATACGTGCATGCTCATGTGAACAAACACCTATCTCACCACATCTTTGCAGAAGCTTTATTTTACGTAATGTATGATGTCCCTTAAGGTACAGTAAATTTTTGGTTTTGGGGTTGGAGGCTTGGTGTTTTGTTTTGTTTTGGTTCTTTTATTTAAAGTTTGTAAGTTAAAGCTGAGTTCCTCAGCTCCCTTTTCTAATTAAAGAGGACAGAAAGCAGCACCTGCAATCCATCCCAGCTGCTTTAAACATGAGCGTGTGAACTAGCTGTACCCTTTGCATCTCTGCATTGCCCATAAAGGAGCCAAGGAAAGTGGCTTGTACCAAACATTTAACTTCTGAATGGCTGAATTCAGCTGACAAGGACTGCAGTACTAATAGGCTTGCATGCACTGCAGCCAATAAAAACAGGTCATATTTGTTCCTGATGCATTGTAAGAAATAAAGTTGCCTCAGTAAAGATATTGTGACAGTAGTTTATGCAGCGAAAAGTGTTAAGCACCATGGAAGACTCATTCCTGATGACAGCCAGCCATAGCTGTATTTTAAACACTTTGCTAATTCATCTGGCCACATACAAGTTGCAATTAAGCAACTAGGCAGAGACAGAAAATTAAATACTGCTCTCCCTTTTATAAATTAATATTGGCAGGCAGAAGTTGTACTGCCCTAACACTTTGATGAACAAAGTTTGGTAAGGGCTTGAGTGTTTTGATAGGCAAATGTGTTAAACTACTCTAACATGCCAAATCATGCTCATTTCATTGCTTGATTATTGTGGTGTGGCATGTAATGTAGCCTCTTGTCTGTCTGTGAAAAGTTCATGGTCTGTGTTGCATATATGTGTGTTTCTGTGTGCATGTGTAGAGGTACTGGCCTTGTGTGCAGGAGATGTTGAGGCTATTCCTCCAGTTTCTGTTTGGTTTTTAAAGAGTATGTAATTCATGCCTCCTGAATGAGAACTTTCTGAGGAAGTTTTTTTAACCACCAGGGTATTGTATAAACTGAAGTCACCATCCCAGCAGTCTTCTGCTTCCCTTCCCCCTTTTTTCTTGCAGCTGTGGGAATGGTAAGCTGAGGAAATGGCTCTGGCTATGGGTCTCCTGGGGGCAGGTGTAATCTCCTGCATCCCTGGAAGAGGAGGGTTTCAGATGGATCCCACTATTGAGCTGTGAAAATATATCCCCAAAATATGGTATAACTCATTTGTATCATCTCAGGGAGGGAATATTCTGGCCATCTAGGGCCTCAGTTTTGTACTTTTAAGGAAAATAGTTGTATAGATTAACTTCTTCAGGGGAATATCGCCAAAATATGGTGCAGAACTCGATTTTTACCCCACCTTCTACTAAAAAGTTTGTTTCCTAATGCTTATAGCAGAGATCATGGTGACCTCTGGGTTTTATTGTGCTAGTCAAAATGATTTCTTCTGATGATAAAGGCAGGAGAAGGCTGAGTAACAGCTTGTATTAGAGAATGGATGGCAGCAGGGCCTTATAAAGAGGGTAGCACATGAAGTATTAAAGTGGATGTTGCTAATAGAAATGCACCTTTTCATATCTTCTGTGCTCTCAGAAACAAAGCAATATCAAAGAGCAGGACAGCAAGAGATGACTTACTGAAAAATAAATCATGGGTGAAATTTTGAGCATTGACTTCAATAAGACCAGCGTTTCACACACTCTGATCCCAGTGCAGGGTGTTTCAGGATGGAGGTTGCTGCATACAAATGCTTCCTGCTCCATTTCAGCATCCAGAAGGAGTCACTGCAGGGAGGGGCAAGTCTTGCCTGTCTCACTGAGGTGAGGCCAACAGGAGTGTTGGAGTGAGCAGAGACTCAAATAGGAGAGAGTAAGCAATATCCAGGTGTTAATTGGTGACATAACCCCATCTATTTTTCCTTTAGTGGTTGTCAGCTCTATGACATGAGCAAACCTATATAAGGAGTTGTCTTTTAGAGGCAGAAGATTATTATTTCACTACAGCAAAGAGAAACCCTTGTTCACAACTTGTCCTTAGAACAATTCATTGCAGTTAATAGAAATACATAAGTTATGGCAGTGAGAAATCTTACTGTGGTCTCCTCCCCGCAGTCACTGAAAGGATGTCTCTAGATTCTGAAATCCCAGTGAGCAAGAGTCATCATCTCTTTCAGAAATGTTTTCTGAAGGATGTTTTCTGTATTTTTTGTCCAGTACCATCTAAGCCTCAGTCTGTTAATCCACATAAAATATGTATATTATGGCCACACGACTCAGTCTTCTGAATTGCAGGGTGTTTATTGCTGTCATCATAATCCATGGTAGTAAAGTAAAAAAGATTTGCAAGATTTGACCCTGAGTGGTGTTTTTTAATAATGTATGTGTCTACATGCATGCAAAGTTTTCTTAACTCATGCTCTATATTTCAACCTGTGTGTAGTCACATTGCAGAGCTCACCCCTGTTACCATCAATACCTGGGAGTGGGCCAGGAGCCAGGGGCAAAAGTGAATTTTCACATTTGCCAGGTATGGTTCTTAGGAGAAAGCAGCTCTCTTGCTTTCTTGTGCCTTTGCTCATCTGTCATTGTGGCAATGCATAGTGACATTTCGAACTGCTAGCATGGAAATAAGATAAAAAGTGTTTGGGACAACTGGGAAATTTCATTTAGACAGAATGTCAGACCCTAGTCTCCAGTGAAAATACTGTACGTGTACCGTGTCCAGCCTTGCGATATCATTTGATGTGAAATTAAATCAGAGGCCAGGCAAGAACAGGAAAGCATCTGAGCCTGTTCAGTTTTAGTTTGTTGTACAATTCTGGTACCCCTGATCTCTGTGCAAGGGTAAGTTACAGTGGCTAACCATTTATGGAGGTGTTTTGAAAGCATGATTCCCCCCTACATTGCCTTGAAGTTTGAAAAGTTTGTTAAATCTCCAGAAACCTTATTGTGGCCCTCATTGTTCTCGTGGAGGGAGTTGATGGTGGCCCACAGTGACGTTGCTGTGCACAGTAACCTAACACTGGTATTTCAGGACAAATAGGCACCAGTGTGGCTCCTGAATGGGTGAGTTACATGTATTCATAAGCTCTTCCATTCATTTCTCTGACATGGAAAAAAGGGTAGGGCTGCTTTCATCCGGCTGCCAACCCTTTTATCTCCAAAGAATCAAATTTCAGGAAACCCTTCTGCCTAGGTCAGAATTTCAAAGGGTCCTGTAATATTTTATAAATTTAACATCTTAATTCTCATAATCTTAAGGAGATCGTTTCTTTTCCTACTGAGAAGGCAAAACAAAGCAGCCCTCCAAAACAAAAGAGAAACCAAGGAAAAAACCTAAAGCAAAACACAGGTTTGGAGATGTGGGGCTTAGTAAAAATGTGTTTAGTGTTACTTCACTTCCTACTATTCAGGACAGCACATTGTTAGGGCTGATGCAGTGTTTATACACATTGTGGTTATGGCTGTAGTCAGGGCTATTGTTGAAAGATGTTATACAGACATTTATCATGGTATGTCAGTAAACCCATTGTAAAAATGTCCTAGTAGTTAAATGAGGCTTAGATTTAATGAGGCTGTAAGAAAAGACCATTTTTTAATCATACTGTAAATAAGGTTCCTGTAGCAATGTCATTGGGATTAACGTGCAGGTTTTCTTCTGTTTCAAAATAAGAGCAATATCTCCAGGAAGTTAGGCAGGCATTTTAAGAATGCACTCTTACAAAGCCTTTGATGCAGTAGGTTTGTGGTCACACTTTGACTGCACAGTGTTTGTAAACGAAACTGTGACATTACAAAAATTCAGACCCTCCCCTCCAATAAGCAAATAGTACGACAGGTAATAAAATCCTAACACTAACAGAATACCATGCTGATGGCTAAGTATACACTGCCAATGACAGAAAACCCCCTTCAGTACTTTTTTAAAAGATACTCAACATTTTTTGTGCTACTTCATTTGCTAACGGTGAACTGACTTTAAAGTTTTTAACACCACTGCCACTGAGAAATGTGAAAATGTGGCTCATAACCATTAAGATTTTACATATCAACATTTATTTTTCCTATAGCTGTGACAACAGGCATCTAAAACTCCAAAAGGTAGTTATTTGACCACATTTTAGCTTTCTGCATTTATTTTCAATCTAACATATTTTTGGTGAAGTATAGGGGGTGTTATGTATAAATTAGAAAGTATGAAACTGTAAGGGAAAATAAATATTTTAACCATTCAAAAGGGCATTGTCAACAGCAGAAGATTAGGACAGGAACACTGTCTTTATTGTTCTTCATATATTCCTTTTAGGGCAGGAGTGCATTTTTCTCTTTAAAACTATATTTTGATGGTAAAGCTTTAAATTAGTTGTTATCAGAGAATCAGTTCCTGCCCTGAACAACCAGTCCTGAACCCAGTGCTGTCATTCTCCAGCCCCTTATTTGGGCTGCTTAAATATTTGAATCCTAAAAAGCCAAAATAAATAAAAATAAACCCAAATAACCAGAAACATCTTCCAGTTTTTGTAGACGAGGGTGTTGTCAGTGATCTCATGTCAGGCCCATCAGTACCACCAAAAGAGAGCGGAGCCTGTGGCAGGGAAGAGCAGGGGAGGCTCAGGAGAGAGGCAGGAGGTTTTATAAGTGGTTTTGCTAACAAAGAAAAGTACCTTTGTAGCTGGGATTGTGGCACTTGTGAGGGACAGCTGTTCCCAGAGCAGAAGGCAGGACTAGCCTGGGCTTCTGCCTTTCCTGCAGCCTGCTGAGAGCTCTGGGATGGAGCACAGCAGCCCAGGAGGCTGAGTCACCCCAGTGAGAGGCACAGAACTTGGTTCTGCATCATTTAATTCCAATTTTAGTATTGCTGGCTTTAAGAGGAAGATCCAGACAATGGAGTGTTCTTGGGCAAGAAGAGAAAAAGATAATTCAGGATGAGGATATTTGGATCCAAGGCAGCAGCCAAAAACACAATGCTTTCCTTTGCCACCAAGAAAAATTTCAGCTCAGCCAAGGACTTCCATGCCCTGTTAGTGTCCAAGGTTCCCCTGTGGCGACACATTTCAGCTGCTTAAACCTTTCTGGAGACATTGCTAGGGGTGTGATTCTGAGTGCTTTTTCCTACAAGAGTAGATTCCTGCAGCTCTCTATTTAGAAGGCTATTTAATGTTAGCTCTCTATTCATTTGGAAATAATGGTGTTGGAGGGAAAAAATAATTAAAATGGCTTCAGAAAGTAGTTAATTATAAAACCTACCATGGCCTGAAGTACAAAAGGCATTGCAGACTGAGAAATCATGTAGGGGTGCATTACTAAAATAATTAATTTAAAATTTTACATAGATCACCCACACAGCAAATGCCTTGGCTGCTGCTAAAATGAGTCCAGTGCCCTTCAAAAACTGAGCATCTCTTATATCTCCCACTCACTCCCTTTTAGATATCCTTGTCTTCTTCTTTACTCTGGGCATGCATTTTGTGTCAAGAACATCAATTTTGCAGAAAGGCTTTGGGCAAGAAATGAAATCCTCACTGTTTATTTTAACATTATCATTGTGTTTCGTGGGGACAGGGTTGAACTCCTTGAGTGCCCAATCTCGCAGGCAAGAGGTGCACTGACCTGACTTCTGCCTGTGCTGTGCTTCCTTCATCTGGTGCAGCTCCTGCATGGATCTGGCTCAGTGTCAGCTCTTAGGCTGATCTCAGACAATCCTGACAACTCTCACAAGGTATCACTGGTGTGCTGGCCTTGCAGCACCAAGGGCTCCCAGCAAGGCAATCCTTTAAGTTCAGCACTCTTGGACCAAATTTAGGGTTTTTTTCTGTGCTAGTGCCACTGTGCTTGCCTACTAGGCACAACAGTTGGAAGCTAAATATTGAAAAGCCTCATCCTTAAGTGCAGGACAATAGCTGGTGTGTTTTGGTATTTGAGGGCAAGGGGTAGTTTGGTTTGGGTTTTGAGGGGGGTTTTTATTTACTTTTGAGGAAATGAGAACGTGTCCTGTGCAGGCTCAGGTTTGTGGTCACACCCAACCCGTACCTGTGCTCAGTAGCTCTCATCAATATGCAGCAATTCCTGCCTCTTGTCAGTCTAATTTCTGGTTGGTGTGGGTTCTTGACATCCAGTGCTTTATCAAACATAGGTTGCTTGGCACCTATTACTACTGATCTCAGCACTGCTAATAAACAGCAACATCAAGGCCATATTTTCTGGTTCCTGTCAGACCACTGCTTTCCTGGGTGAAATAAAAGTCCCATTAACATGCTCCTCCTCATCGGCCCTGACAGTTTGATTAATTAGGCCCCCTCTTTAGATGACCTCTGCACTGACACGACAAGGAGGTGAATATAAAATGAATAGTTTGCCCACATAATGGCCTACTGCAAGTTTCAGATTTTTATCGGATCAGACTGAAGTCTGGGGCCTGTATTAAAACCTCCAGTGTACAGCAATATACGGCTGTGGGTTATGAACCACAGACTTTACAGCATGCTTAAAGAATTAAAACCAAACCAATCCTAGCCCTCCTGATATATTGACTTCTTCTCTGAGAATTACTCTTCCCTTTACTCTCCTGGCCATCCAATACAAATCTAATTCATTTACATTATCAAATAAAATGACCTTTTGTTTTCAAAGGATTTTTTATTGCCAGAAAATACAGTATGTTAACTCTGTGGTTATTCAGCCTCCCATAAAATACTAATGTAAAGCCATTATTCTAGTGCCACACTATTTAAATGTCATTCTGCCTTTCTATTATAAACCACCAGTTCATAGGCTGGTAACCCATCAGAAAAAAATTTACTTCAGGTGAGAACTTGTAATATGAGCTCACAACTTTTCTTTGAATGGATCTTTTTAAAAAATAGGAGTGTATATTTTCCCAAGGGTTGAATATGTAACTGTGAAACTACAGCACGGTGGGAGTACCTCTCCTGTGGAGAGAGGCTGAGAGAGCTGGGGTTGTTCAGCCTGGAGAAGAGAAGGCTCCAAGGTGACCTTCCAGCAGCTTTCCACAAAGAGGGACTTCAGATAAGAGCATGTAGTGACAGGACAAGGGGGAATGGCTTCACACTGAGAGAGGGCAGGTTTGAATTAGATACAAGGAAGAAATTCTTCACTGTGAGGGTGGTGAGGCAGTGGCACAGGTTGCCCTGAGAAGCTGTGGCTGCCCCATCCCTAGAAGTGTTCAAGGACAGGCTGGAGGGGCTCTGAGCAACCTGGTCTTGTGAGAGGTGTCCCTGCCCATGGCAGGAAGTTGGAGTTAGGTGGTTTTTAAGGTCCTTTCCAACCCAAACCATTGTATCATTTGTAGCACCAGAAACACCACTTGTTGCCTGCTGGATGGTGCCTCTGACTGGAGCTGCTGCTTTGCAATTTCAGCCTTTTGAACTACGCTGCAATCCACTAGGAGACAACTCAGGCTTTTCGTTAAATCTGGAATTTTGACTGATGGTCACTGAGAAAGACATAGACCCTACATTGTTTTTCTGCTGTTTGCTTCCAAATAATTTTGTTCCACTAATACTCTCTTGAGAGGAATTAGGTGTTGCACGTGGCCTCAGAGAGATGTGGGGAACAAATCCTCTCTCCCTCAAGGTGAGAACTGGGAAGAGCTTGAATAATATTTTGTTGACCAGGTGATATAACTGACACAGATGTAAAAGTTTTGTTGGTTTCTAATCATTCTATTATTAGAAATATTATTCTATTATTATTAGTTTTTTCACCAGAAAAATCAAATTAACTCTCATTCGGTCTGTGGTAATTTACATCTCCCACAAACCTCATTGAAAGGACAACAGGAAGGTGGGGGACTTTAAAATTAAATGTTGTGTAAATGACCCAATTGTAATCAGAGTTCCTTGTTTAATCTTGAAGGCAACAAAAGCGAGTGACCCATTGCTTGAACAGATCCTTTTCAATTAAAATAATGCTCCGTTTACCTCTGTGATGCCACATGATCTCTCCAGTCTTTTCAGCTGCTTCTTTTTTCATGACTCTTATGTTTTTCCCTCAGTCTCTTCTCTCATTTTTTTCCCTTTGTGTTCATCTGTTGATCAAGTAACTGCATTACTTTAATTGATTTGCTGAATTGGCTCATACATTAGACAGCTCCTCCAGGTAATAACCTGAAAATGTTCTCTCACATTACTGTGGCCATGCTTGAGTGCTGCAGCACTTGGAGTTCTCATTGGTTTGGGACTGCCTAGTGCCATTTCTGCAAGTTGTTTTTCAGATTCCTTGATACAAGCAGAGCAGTAGGAGATAAATGTGTATTTATTATATATATATATATACACACACACACACACCCATACACAAGTGCACACGTTGTATGCATCAGGTGTGCATCAGGTATAGGATTTTTTGTATGTGTGAACTTCACTTGCATTCTAGTCTTCTGTGGCTTCCTGAGCTGAGGAGGAGGTGTGATACACATTTTGAGATCCATAATCATCCCTTTCCCCAGATGACTTTACATAAAAAGTTTCTTGGTAGACAGAATTTGGCAAATAAGGTAGCAGTGTATTTTGATGGAGACTGGACAGGAGTTGGTAGCTTTCCCTTCCTGCAGACTCTGAAATAGGATCATGGTTTTCAGTAAAGGTGAAATTTTGAGTATGCCAGATGTTAAATTTCTACATGAAGCAAGGGCTGTAATAAATGAAGAAAATGAATTAAGTCTGTATAGCTTTTAAATAAATGCCATTTCCTAAACTTACAATTAAACAGTAAACCAATATTATGGCTTAAGGTCCAGCCATGATATTTTATAGCGTACCTAAATGCCAACTAAGCAGTATTGTGACACTGGAAGCTGTAGTTTTCATCTGGTTAGTGAGGGTAAGCCACTTTGTATCCAGCTCGAAGAATAAGTTGGAACGGAAGGTAGCACAGACTTCAGACAAACAAGAAACGCTGGGAGTATCCTGTGACCTAATTATAACTGTTTCCATTCTTTTCTGTAAATACTCAGACGATTATGTTGCAAGTTCCTACAACTAAATACTGTGGGCTACGTGTGTCTGGAAGACTTAATACATGGGAGCCTTGTTTGGTTTTCCTACGAGGCATTTTGGAAAGTTTCCATTTCGTATTGAGGAATGCTAGGCAGCATTTTGAGCAAAACATAAATAAAAACAGTGATGATATTTATAGATAAACAGCAACATCTGGCAATAAGCAACCTTAGTGTCTAATTTTAAGTTATTGGAGTAGTTAAGAATAATTGATTTATTGGTAAAGACTAATATTGAAGATCATGGAGGACAACATTCTGTGACTACCATCTGATTCACTTTATGCATATTACTTGGGTGTATATTATGCAAATTTATTTTTGGTGTAGCCAACCTAGTTCTACCCAGTACCTCTATAAACAGTGCTCTGTCTAGACTGTTCTGAATCTAAATTATTTATTACTTGTAAAGCACTTGAAAGCCTTCAAGTTCCTGTGATTGTGATGTAGGTTTGTGCTTAGTGTGTGGTTTTGGGTTGTTTGGTGGTTTTTTTTAATTTTGTTTTTCAGAAATAACAAACTGGTTTTTTAACTCTGGAAATTAGAACGGGAAAAGCACGGGCAACTAAGACATCCAGAACATACAGGCACAAAGACCCCAAGGCTTTCCTTCTCGATGCTCTGTGCTAGAGCACACAGCACATAGTGTGTTATATGGAAAGCTCTAAATGCCAGAGCTAGAGCAAAATTTGTCTCTGATTTAAGTGAAATCTTTGACAGACTTTGTAACTCAGAATCTCTTTAGATGTGTGCTAACCATAGTTGTACAGTGAGAGATTGAGTACTGGTGATGGGTTGCCTTCTTAAGGTGGCTCTAATCAGAGGTGGTAGTAGGAATTCCTGAGGCATAAAACATCAAGTCTCTTATTTTCAGAGGATTGTCTTGAGAGAATAGCAGAGTGGGAGAAGTGACTTCTTTTCAGGTATCCCTGCTACTGCTTTTTACTCCATTATCTGCAGCTGGGGTTTGTGCCATGGCCTGTGGAAGTAGTCACATCAGCTAGGGTTTCTCCATGATTTATTAGTCAGGGATCAAATGGATAGGGCTTGCAAGACCTAGACCTGGTACATGGACCAGCTGTATGAAGCTTAGCTGGATTCTGCACCTGGGATGGGGCAGCCCTGGTTGTGTGTACTATTGGTGTCCAAAGAAGGGCCATGAGGATGGTGAAGGGCCTTGAGGGGAAGCTGAGGCTGATGGCTCTTGGTCTGTTCAGCCTGGAGAAAGTGACTGAGGTCAGACCTCATTGTGCTCTTCAACATCCTCCCGAGGGGAAGAAGAGGGGCAGGCACTGATCTCTTCACTCTCGTGACCAATGACAGCACCCAAGGGAACGGCCTGAAGTTGTGTCAGGGGAGGTTTAGGTTGGATATTAGAAAAAGGTTTTTCATCTAGAGGGTGGTTAAGCACTGAAACAGCCTCCCCAGGGCAATGGTCACAGCATCAAGCCTGACAGAGCTCCAGAAGCATTTGGACAACACTCTTGGGCACGTGGTGTGACTCTTGGGGTGTCCTTTGCAGGGTCCCTTCCAGCTCAGGATATTCTGTGGTTCTGTGACTCGTGATGGGTGCATGGGGAGCGGTGGCCTCTCTGAGCAGCAGTGAACTGGTACATTGGGTTAGGCTCTGAGGGAGTCCCCAGCCAAAATTTATCCTCTGGGGGAAGACACACCTTTCCTGTAGGTGTCATTAAATGTTACATCTATAAAGGGAAATATGGGCTGCAGATATAAACTTCTATAAAGGTTCTGAAACACTACATAAAAATATGTGTTTGGAATTCCTCTGGTCTGCGGCATTAATTAATGAAAAAGCAATCATGTTGCTGACCTGCTTAGCCTTTTGGAGAACTACAGACTCTAGCAGTGCTAAAGAATTCTGTTTTAAGGAGCATTCCAAATAATTAAATACCTAGAGGCTGTTTCGTAGGAGCAAGAACCAAATTCACTAATAGGGCAGGTTGGCATAAGTACTTTGGAGTGCTTTATTTGTTATACTAACTTATATCTGGCAACATTTGTTTAATAATCCACTGAAATGTAGCTTAACTTGTTTTAAAGGCAGGCATCTTTCTGTTAATATTTTCCAAATGCTGGTTTTACAAATAAATAAAATATTCAGCAGAAACTACTGGATCTAATTAGACCTGTACAGATTTTGATTTTTTACATTCAAACACACAGAGTACCCCAGTGGATTGAAAATATGCACCATTAAGTGTGTGTTGGGGGAGAGGGCTCTTCTCTTTTTTTTTTCTGCTCTACTTTAATTCGTGTTGTCATCACAGAAGCAGTGAAAGCCTCTTCTAGACTGACCTGAGGTGGGAGCTTTGTCAATTTACATTTCCTGCACAGATAATAAGAGGAATGTAGAAAATTAATTTAAAATGTGATACAACTGGCATATTATGATCACATTTACTATAATAATTCAAGCATCCAAGCATCCTTCTTTAACATGTACAGTGTTGAGCAAGATTGAATCAACATTTCAGACAGCTGCTCTTTTATTCTTTTGTTTCCTCTTTCCCCCTGGCATGTCCCTCAGAACAGACATTTGATTTATGTTGTGGTGCACTTCAGGACCAGAGAGCTCTTTCCTTTAGACAGATATTTTAGGATTCCCTGTGTTTCTATGAAGCCCACAAAATTTTACCATAAGAGCTTGAGGCATTCAAGTTCTTTTCAGAACTGTGGCATCCTTTGGCCTTTCCAGGGCGCAATGTACCCTGTACAGGACTGCAGTATGAGAGTGAAGGGGGGAATGTGACCACTCTACAATGAGAAGCAGTTCTACAAGTCAGTCCAGGATGGTACTCCATAGGTCTGAGCTGCTGCCATGTGGGGAAACAGTGTTCTTAATGTATGGATCCATTTGAGGCTGGTCCTGACTTACACCAGGTTTATCCTTCAAGCCATCCCCCACTATGTGCAGCACTGAAAAATGTATGGTCTAGTACTTGCTTCTATTACTAGGCCTTTGGAATTCTGTTATTTTAAAAAGTAGAATGAAATTAGCCCTTGAGTCAAGTTTGAATTATTTTCCTATTTTTTGGATATTAGAATATCTCCCAGATCTCATTAAGTAAAGCCCTAAATAAAATAATTGCAGTGCAGTTAGGGATTGGAAAGCCTCAGAAGGTTTGGAGGAAATTTCCTCTTTGATGAGCAATTCAGATACTTAAGCAAAGGTTGTCTGGATCACAAACTTGGGAAATTCATCTACTCCCTTCCTCTCCTTCCCAGTATCCACTGGCTTTCTGGTGATGCCCACTCCTCTGTTTCATTGTGTGTTCTTTACCCTTGTCCTCGGGGAGCCCTGTGCTCTGTATCCTGCTGTCCTCAGTGTCTTGTGATCATCCCTGACATTACTGGTGCTCCAACCTCCTCCCTGTCTGCTTCTTTGCTCTCAAGTTTCTTAAACCCTGGTATATTTTTATGTGTTTCTCTACTCCATTTCTTTCAGTTTCTTTTTTGTTAAAGCACATCTTCCCCACAGATGAGTTTCCTTAAATACTGTCTGTGGTGTTCTGGTATTGTTAACACGAAACATGTGAACTGAATGGGCAATCCTCTGCCAAAACAATCACTAAGCATTCCAGATGCAGGATAGAACATGCCAGTGGTTGGTTTGGACCATCAGAGAAGAGAAATAAGTGAAAGGTGTCCACAGAGGTAACAGCTTTAGATTTGAGGACCAGAGCTCAGTTACCTGTCAATAACAGTTAGGGCAGCCTGGAGACAGCAAAGACAGAGATGTGCAGAGACTGAGAGAGGGAGGACCTGCAAAACCAGGAATTCTTTTAATATACCATTTTCCAGCTGTATGGATGACTAAAGCTGCACTTGTTCCTGTACTGTTCCTTTTTTATGTTATAGTCTGGTCCAGATCAGCACATCCATGCAACATGATATATGGCAGCAGTAAAGGTCTTGGATTTTTCTTTCCTTTCATAGCTCTCACAGATTCAAGCATGAATCTCATTCTGACAGGAGTTTACGCTAAAACCTTCACTGACCAATTTCTACAGTCTGAGGTAGAAATTGAGAATGGTTTGGTGCAAAGATTATGCCAGGTCACAGTGGCTGCTGGTGATGAGGTGATCCTGCTACTTCTCATTGTGAAGGACTTTCTCCTAGGGAAAAAGCACTGTGTGGGCTCTTTCTTTCCAAACACAGTGGATGATGGGGGGTTGTGCTTCTCAAATGCTTTGCCATTTAGATAACCAGCATTTAGAGGTTATAGACTGTAACTTGAAAGAGAGAGAAAAACTGTAAAACAAAACCAATCAAAACAACCAGCAGCTGTTGAGGTTTCAGGTTTTTCTAATGTTGTACAAATAGCAGAACTATGATTTAGAGACTCCCCAATTTACTGCAGGTCAGTAATAAGGAGGTACACACAGTAACATGGCTAATATAATCACAGTACTGATAATTCACTTCTGTGAGAGCTTCAGCTGTTTAAAGATGCAGGGTAAGCAAAATCCCAAGGAACCAGGCTCTGTGATGCTCGCTTCAGTTGTGTATTATTATTCTTACTTTCTAAATGGGACACTGAGGCACAGCAGGTAAGTGCTGATGGGAATGACATCCAGCTTGAGCCCCCAGGCTGTGCCTCTCACTGATATCACAACACTTCTTATAATGAGCACATTTAGGAAATAATTTAGCCTTTACCATTTCCTGGTGGCTGTTACATTATGAAAAAGCATTTGAATCTTCACTATGAAAAGGAGCTTAACCAAAAGAGCACTTTTGTTGCACCGAAGGCAAGTTTCAGAGCCTGCACAGAAGCTCTTGTAAAATGTTCTTCCTCAATCGATTGTGTACTTGCCCTGCTCACTGTTTTGTGTCCATGATTACACAGACTCTCCTCCTTGCCCTTGGCTCTGCCTGTGTATTCCCGGAGGTCTCGCTCCGTGCACGGAGAGAATGGCAGTGGGCACACTCCTGTGTGTTCAGGGCCAGGGAGGGCACTGAAACCTTTTCTGCTCCCTGCACAAAGGTCCCTCCTCTCCCTCCTCTGTGGCTTGGTCTGTGCTGCTCCACTGCACGGCCGCAGCTCTCGCCCAGCACTGGAACAGAATTTTTGGGGGTGTGTTTGTAGGACAGTCCTGCAGCTAAGCAAGTCCAGCAGTGCACGTCCATGTCCTGTCCTACCATTTTGTTCTGCTGGTGGAACTGTCTCCCTCCCTGCTAGGCCAGGTCTGTGTGTTCAGATTGAATGCTGACAAAAGCAGAGGGCATTTAAGTATTGTTGTTGGTTATGTGGAAGTGCTTCCTGCTGTGATGCCTTTTAGACACTCCCTGGGCTGTTATCCTGTGGAAGGAGACAGCCTGAGATTTTTGACTCCAGTGCACTTTACTCATTGGATTAAGGATGAAATTGAAGCTCTCCTAAAAGACTGAGTAGCCTTAAAAATGAATGAATACATGGGATTAAAGACCCATGAGATAATTTTATTTTTTCTAATCCTGTTTGGAAGTAACTATTGAAATAAATGGATTTACTGGTAAAGTTAAAAGGAAAATCTGAATCTAGAAGGTCTCATTGTACATTTACCTTTTGAGTTTTTGAACTCTGAGGATCAGGTAATTAAATTAATGAGCCAGAGAAGAGATGAAAGTAGGTTGTAGAAGTAAAAACGTTAAAGTTCCGGGAGGAGTTGATTTCTGTGTCACCTGAATGAACTTGGCCGTGGCCTTGTGTCTCCTGTTTCCTTGTGTGATAGTGTTGCTTCTGAGGTGTACACACCAAGGAGCAACTGGGATTTTGTGTCATGAAATGGTGCTCCATGACTGTGGTTTTGTTGTGGGTTGGTTTTGGTTTGTTTTGAGTTTTTTTTATAATATGTTAGTACAATAATAAAGCCATGCAGTGTTTACTAGGGAGAAGGGAGATCTGATCACCTGCTGAAGCTGCGGCTCTGCTGTTAAAAGTAGATGGTTTGTGTGTCCTGTCTGGGGGTTCTCCCAATGCACCTGTAAAAGGAGGTTGAGTCTTGTTGTGAAGCTTAACATTCCCTCCCTCCTGGCATTGTGTCAAGTAATGCCTGCATCTTTTGCAGCACAAGGTGTGAAGATAATTTGCAGCTTCTTGCATAAGCATTCTTTTAATTGCAGAAAATATAGCTTCCAAAATGCCAGGTGGAGGGGGATCTGTGGGGATTCCTTTGTAGAAATGAAGAACTGAGGAGAGCAAGGATGGGCCAGGTGTCTGCCTTTCAAGAGGATATTCCCTGTGTCACATCTGGTGCCAGCAGAGCTGCTCTCCCTAAATGATAAGGAAGCTTTGCAGTCAGACGAGGGCTGAGCTGTCAGGTGAGGCAGGGATCAGGAATTTTGCTTTGATGGCATGTGAGGGATGCTGTGAAGTGTGGCGTGGCTCTGACGAGCAGAGGCTCAATTAGGTTCTCCTGACACGCCAGGCATCGGGTATGAGGAAGTGTTCTGGTCCATCAAACGTAAAATGACAAAATCATTTGTAATCTCTCATTACCAGTCCCTGTGGGTTTGCCATCTATGCCTCCCTTGTGGCATTATTCAACAGCTGAGAGCTTTCTGCTCTTACCAGCTATGCTTAAAAATGAAATTTTAGGAATTAACTGAAATCTTTTACTTGGAGAGCCATAGGAAAAAGAAATAGGTCATGTCTGAAATATGGCTACTGATGACTAAATAGCCTGTATTAATTATTTGCACTTGACTGCAACTTACCACAAGTGGGTGTATGTGCTTTTACCCTTCTGGTTCTCTCTCCCATCCTACAAGAGGGGAAGGAGCAAAGGGCTGTGCCAGGCTTGGTTGTCAGCTGGGGTTAAACCCTGACAGTGCAGCCAAAGCGCACTACAGACATTTCTTCCTAGTTAGGAAGTGGTTTCTCTCAGTAAGTAATCCGCTTTTAAAATACGTTGCATAAGGCACCTAACTACATACACAATTTTTTTCTTCTAAATTATTTAGGAGTTGAGAATGGCTCTATTTAACTCCTATATATGCAAAAAAAGGCACTAACAGGAGTAAAATATCCCTCTGATACCCCTTGATAAGATGCTACAGTGCAGGCTTTGTCTTTCCTTGCAAGTATTTAAAGTTTGCTGGGATAAT
This sequence comes from Climacteris rufus, assembly GCA_013398175.1. Classification (NCBI taxonomy): domain Eukaryota; kingdom Metazoa; phylum Chordata; class Aves; order Passeriformes; family Climacteridae; genus Climacteris; species Climacteris rufus. The sequence continues at coordinate 3,027,074 of VZRZ01008454.1, read as the reverse complement.
CAGCCGTTCACTGTCCACTCATGGGATTTACAGCACATCAACCCCATCTCATCTTCACTGCAACACAGCAGACTTCAGGTCACCTTCCTTGTGATCTCATCTAAACCTGAGCCTGTGCCATAAAGCTGTTTTGCTTCTTGGTGGTGAACACATGCCTGGCTCTCTGGCAAGGCCTGAAGCCCCTCTGAAAGGCAGGGACCCTCAGTTTGCCTGGCCAGGGTGCAGTGCTGTCATGGAATATGCTCTGTTTCGTGTTTGAGATGCCTGAAACCTCAATCTGTAATCCAGGTGTTCTTCCAGTCACACCTGCTTTTCTCCTTGATTTATTCATTTTGTATGAAAATCTTTNAACGGGGCATCGCGGTAATACTTGACCATCTTTTTTTTTGTGCATGTGCTGCATAATGAGGAAGGTTTCTCAAAAGTTTTCTTGCAAGTGGATTCCCATGTGGTGCCTGTTAGTTACAGCTAATTACAGAGGTTGGTGAATGAGGAGTATATCTGAGCTCAGGTTCCCCTCCTCCTCCTTCCACACTGCTTCAGAAGAAAATAAAATAAAAATCCTGCAGACAAATCCAGCTTTTTCTGTGGTCGTAGTCTCCAAAGAGCTCCAGAGAAATCACAGATGTGGTTTCACATTTCAGGTTTAACTATGGTGTAGTAACTACAGTCTTATCTGCAGGAGAAATGCAAGTGGGGAAAGAATCATTAATTGACAGTGAAAAGTTCGACCCAAGCTCTGTGTGTTTGTTTGTTTTAAGCAGCTGAATGTTTAGCCAAACGATATTTTAACTTCTGACTGCAGCCTTGAAGGTTACAATAATCTTGATAGGTTAAAACCTAGGAATGTTATAGGAAAGGAAATTTAGATACATGTTTGAGGAATGTCAGTCCTAGAAAAGCAGAGAAAAGCAAGAATTTTGTGGTTTAGTTAAAACCTTCAGTTTTAATTCAAACCTCCTGTGAGGTACCCCGACCTTGCTTTACAACACAAGAACATTTTTAGGCGCTTCAGTGGGTGCAAAGTAGGGCAGCTGTGAGAGGTGAAGTTTCATGGCTGCACACACGAGGAACCCATAGCTCACATAAAATGTTTGACTAACATCTAATTTTCCTATCTTTTGTTAATGTTCATTCAGGAAGTCTGCTAGCTTGAATGAGTTCCTGTGTGTGTGTAGTGTAAGTATTATTCAGCAGGACTACATGGGATATGTCTATTATTTGTTACAAAGGCACCAGTGACCTTCCTGCCCCTATATTAGCAGCGCCTGCTGTTTTTCCATACTGCCGATTGTCAGGAATGCAGATCATCCATATAACTGGGTATAATCCTCATTGGTCAAATAGTTGTCTGAGGAAAACAAAGTGCTTTAATTATAAAAAAATATAAATTAGAGATGTAATCTCAGCAGGACATTCCCACTTAAATGCATATTTGGGGCTGGAAAAATGAATAATTTAGTGGGTACAGGAGGCAGATTACATAATGAAATTACACAGGACTTTAATGATGTCTGTTTTTAACAGGTATGGTTCTTTTGAGGTTGGTTTGTGGCTGGTTTTTGCCCCCACTTTTTGTTTTCTGTTTTCAGAACGGCAGTACACAGAAGACTTCAGGAGTAGCTTGAACTTTCATAAACATGACTAGGGCTAGTATCCTACCTAGAAAATGAAGTCTAAATCTGTTGCCTGAGCTCTAGGAAACACACACATGGATGAAAACTCTTAAGATTTGCACAATACTAAGAGCTGTATAAAAGACTGTTAGTAGCAAATGTAAATATTCCAGTACATCTTCAGAACAATTGCTTTGTGTACCTACCTGATAAGGAAAGACTTTGTTATTATAGATCTGTATCAAAATTACTCATTTTGGCTGTTAGACTTGGAAAAAATACTCCTAAAAAGTCCACTTGTCATTGCCAACTGCTTGGGTTGATGGATAAACCAATGTCTCAGAACAACGCTGTGGTATGGTAGAGAACACTGAGGATATCAGTTCTCCTTACAAAATGCTAAATGAGTTATGAGATCCCTTTCATTGTGAAGTTATTGTGAAGCTAAATATAACGTGATGGAGATCTCTAGGAGGCTCAGGAGTTCAAAACCAAGTTAGGTGACAGTGTTCTGGTATTGGAAGTGCTAAAAGGAGCAAGTTTAAGCATAGTGAAATGCCAGAGTACAGATGGTGTCTATAGCTGCCACATTGTGCATCCTATGGAACTGTTGCTGCTGCCCTGTGCTGGGAGAAATTGATTTTTGCCTCCAAAAAACTTTTGGAAATTTTTTGCTTGTTTTGGTAGTTAGCATAGGGAAGGTGTTCTTATTTTTGAACATCCCCAGACTTTGAAAAAAACCTTTGGATTTAGACTTTGTTATTTCAATGTTTTTTCCTTTCTCTCCAGTGAGTAAATGTCCCCAGTGCTGAATACACTTGAAGTACAAAAATAGCATCAGATATTAATCTAAATTCAAACATGTACTTTAACATGTGTATGTATTTGAATCAGTGTGTTTTAGAGGCATCTCCTTCTAAAAGGCTGTCTGCAAGTAATCTCTGAAGCACAGAAATTGTTTTAATTCAGAAAAAAAATGGAGAAGGGAAGAGATTTTTGTTTTACACTGATGCAGTTTGTCTTATTTTCCCCAAAGGACACCATGGTTTAATGGATGGGGCTTTAATCTACCCAGAGGTCAGTCTTTGCTAGACAAGTGGAACCTTATTCCTGAGGGAATTGATATACTAATGACACATGGACCTCCCCTTGGTAAGTGAAACAAAAGTTCTGTGTGGTTTTTTGCATGAGAATTTTACTTTCAAGATAAGCAAAATTAAGAATGCTATAAGCTATACTGTAGCCGCACCCAAACTCAAAACTATGGATTAAAAACCTTCTTGAAAGAAGTGGGCAATGATGATTAGGCTTAGCTGATGTGTTGAGTTTCTGTAGAAAAGTTATATTTTTTATTAAATTCAATCTAGGGAAGATGAAATATCTGACTCCATAACCATTATAGTTTGACATTTTGCTTAAGAACAGTATTCATCTGACAAACAGTTTCCAATCCCATATGATTTTTTTAAGAGATTGACTAAAACTTTTAAAACCTTTTCTCACCACAGTGACATGTTATTTTAAGGTTTGAGAGTAGCAGTTGAGTTCAGAACTATGTAGTCACATATTCTCCTTGATAATGTCCTTGTAAACTTAGAATATGTAAGAGTAGTTTTAAAGGTGTTAATTGGCTTATAAAAAATTTGCGAAGGAATAAAATTATATTCTTAGATAATTGTTCCTTACATGAACTAATGACAGGTGAACACCAGTCTATGAATGCATAATTTGTTTCTTCATTAGGTAACTAAAGTTTCTCATTTAGTTGAATTTTGCTTCTCTTGTCAATATGAATAATTCACTGATCTCCATTTTAACTCTTAAGAGCTAAACTGAGTTCTGGTAATCTCAAAAAGACACCAAGATACTCATTCAGCAGAGGCAGGAATGCTCAATTTTGGCATTTCTGAAGTCATTAAAGCCAGCACTAAAACCATTTGAAAACTCCTGCTATCCTTTCTCCATCCTGTACCCTACAACACAGCATCCCATATTATTTACTGCTTTTCTTTAAGACACATATAGCAAGCAGTCCAAGGCTGTATTTTAAATATTTCAGTGGGGTTTACAACAACTGAGCATCCCCCTGTTATAAATTTGACTTTTCAGGATAAGGAAGCATGGCAGTCTCTTCATTACCCTTATTGTGGGTAGACTGACTTACTCAAGGTTTTAGTAAACTCTTGCAATCCAAGGGGTCAGAGCATCACACAATCACAGGAAGTCACTGCCTTTTGAGACAGCAGTGAATACAGCAAAATCTCCTCAGAACTGCCTGGTGCCATTATAAAACAGCATTTTAAGTGCTTCCAGGCTGGCTCAGTGTTCTCACAGATCTTCTTGGGGACTGTGGAGTCAGGAATTAATGCCTGCTTATGTTTTGTACCACAATTAAGTTAAGAGTCAGCAATCTAAGCAAAACTAGAAAAAAAAAAGTCTAGAAAGTTTTTGACCAATTTACTTACTGCTCCTTTTATATTCTGGTTAGTTTTTTAAGACAATCAGCAAATTCCCTTTAACCTTGCTGGAGCTCCCAGAGTGCTGCTGTGTTAAAGCAGTGACACAGCATCCCCTGGCAGTGCAGCCACCGGATATTGCAAACCAGGGCCTTGAATAGCACTCCCTTAATCACTTCATTTCCCAAAGAAGCAAAAAAACCCCGCAAGCGTCTTTATAATGTTTCATGGGTGCTGTTTTAAATGGGTTGTTCATCCATCTGCTCTGAATTGGGTTCATACAGAAATACTGGGATGCTGCAGACACTAATGAGTGCTTTAATTGAATAAGCATGCTTAAATTTTGTGTTTGATGGAGATAATGAAGTTCAATTTCAAAAGGTTGGCACTGTATCTTAACTACAGACACAGATTAGGTGTTAGTTCTGTGCCTAAAGTGAGGGGCTCTAGGACTCAGCCTATATGATAATATTGACAAAATACTGCTTTTAAAATAAATGTTTACTTGTTTACTTATTAAAATTAAGTAAATATTAAGGGAGGCAGAGCTGTAACTGGACTCTTTGTTCACTCTAAAATTTAGCCAAGTCCATGTCACAGCATGTTTTTACTACCTGGGATTAACTTGGCACGGGGTGTAACTATGTTAAGTCAGTGGAACAGTACTACAGTCAGATGTGTCTCCTGATTTCTCTTCTACTCCTCCTCATTCACCTTGCCCTGCTGATCCTTTTCAGTGCTAGTCCATGCAGCAGACTTCTGTAAGGACTGATGTCAAGTTTTGTACATTTTTCTGTTTTGTCTGTAGGACCAAGTGGTAGTGTAGTCAATTAGCACTGGTTTGTTGGAAGCTGTTGTGCTGCACTGCTTGAGGTTGGTGGTGTGGGCTCAGAAATAACCTGATGCTTGCAGACCGTGGTCCTGTGGAAGCTGAGGGAGTCTGTAATTTTAAATCTTTGGGGTGACCAGCTGTATCAGCTGATCTTCCTGAGCTGTTTCATTTCTGGAGTGACCACATAGCTGGCTTGGGAAGCTGACTGCTGTAAGAGCCAGCGGAAAGGGAAGAAAAGTCCACAGCAGTGCCAGGAATAAATGTCCTGGGGTTTCAAGGTGGAAGGTGAGTTTAAACCTATAGTATAAAAAACCAAATCACATCCAGAAAAATATTAATGCAGATGGAGGGAGGAAATCTTAAGGAAGACAAAGTGACAGTGGAACATTCCTTAAAAGCCATTGTGTGCTTTAATGGAGAGGTTATGACTTGAGGTAATGTAATAAACCTTGTGTGAATTATGACTTCCTGAAAGACTGTGTGAAACCTTACCTGAATAGAGAAAATTAATGGTATTGATTGCATTTTGCCTTCAGGTTTTCGAGACTGGGTTCCAAAGGAGCTGCAGAGAGTGGGTTGTGTGGAGCTGTTGAACACAGTGCAGAGGCGAGTAAGGCCCAAACTCCATGTCTTTGGTGGGATTCACGAAGGTAAGGAGCAGTACTGCTCCCTGCTTTGCTCTCAGATTTCAAGAAGCCCATTTTGATGGTGTATTGCAATGGATGGATAATGGCATATTGGATTAAAGCAGGGAGGGAGTTCAGGGAAGTGGTTGCCCGCACAGCACTTTGTAAATTTATTCCAGGATTAAAACAGACTGTTTCAGGAATGTGTGCTACATTTAACCACCTACATCTTTCACTGTGCAAAGGTTGTTCTACACAGGTTATTTGAAAGCAATTCAAATTTTGACAAACTTGGTTAGAGAAACAGATGAGATTCCCCACCCTTGCAAGCCAAAATGAAAATTATCCCCATTACTCCAAGTACAGGAGCTAAGAAAGGTGCCAGAGAAAAAAAGAAAATGTGAAGAAAACTCGCTGTCTCAGCTCACCTCCCTCAGGGTATAAGGGGAAGCAGAAAGGAGGGCATCTTGAGTCAGGTATCAGGAGGAGACATTGCCAGAACTCACAGTGCATACATTTCTAAAAGCACTCTGTAAGGCAGTCTGTGCTCTGTGTGTTACCCTCCAGGAGTCTCATGTTTTAGAAGAGATATTCCCCCTCTGTCAGTGCCAGGACAGGCAGAGTGTGAAGCTTCAGAAACAATGAGCTCAGTTTGTGGCAGTGGAAGAGACTGAGAGATAAAATACATTCTGGAGATACTTAAATATTTATTACGATTTTGTAGCTTTCATGTGGCTGAGAGACAAACACTAGGAGTTCTGCCTGAGAGAGTGTAAGACTTCATGACCCTAGAACTCAAAATTACACATTAAATGTTTTATATTCTCCCCCCTGGAGGTTTCTCCATTGTCTCTAAGTAGGTTCTCCATAGGCCTAAAGATTTTGAGGACTTCATAAAAGAAAAATTAAAAAAGGACAGCTTTCTCTGCTAGTGGTGTTGGTTTTTCTGAAGCCCTTGTGATTTCATACAATGATTTTCATGCCTGGCATCTGTAAATAAAGAGTTTATACTGCAAATACTGACATGACCTTATGTATAGAGGCATAAATAACAGTCCTTTAATGCACCCAGGAAAAGATTGGGTATTTTGTATAAATATTAGTCCTTGCATATTAAAAATAGATGAATGTGGCAGCACATATGCAAAGTGAACATTCAAATAAATGCTTACAAAGAATACCAATCAAAAGTTAAAATCCTGTTTAGTACTTACACAGAAGACATAAGAATGGCTTGTTTCACCACAGGAAGAAATAGCAACGTTTTAAGAGCATTATCTTACAGTGCAATTAATTTTTAGCCAGCTCCAGCTGAGATGAACATGTGCCACATTCCCTTAAATCAACAGAGGCTATACACACATTTTGGTGATGCAGGCTTTTTCCCTGGTTGATAAGCAAGAATAACCACAAACAAGATTTTTCCCACCACGAGATGATCTAAATCAAAATTGCCAGTCTAAATAAATAAAGTAATACAGGTGGACAGTGCAGCAATTCTGAAGTGATTATTCTTTCTGATAGGCACTGTGGGTAGCTGTATTTATCTTAGCTTTCAGACAGCAGTGATCTGTACTGTATCATAATGGTTTAAAAGAAAAACATTTTTCCTCTGTGGGTTTGCAATGGGAAGCTCTCTTCCTCCATGTAACTCTGGGGTTTTTTTCAATTATTTTTTTTAGTACATTTGGAGCCGAATACTTCCTAGGTTTTTCAAGTTTCTTTGCTAGGTTTTTGTGGATGTCAGGTGAAAACACACACACTCTTATAAAAAGTTAAAAAAAAAAATTTATGTATATATAAAAAGTGGAGTCATAGAACGGTTTGGGTTGGAAGAGACCTTAAAAATCATCTCGTTCCAAGCCCTGCCGTGGGCAGGGACACCTTCCACTAGACCAGGTTGCTGCAAGCCCCATTCTGTCTGACCTTGAACACCTCAGGGATGGGGCATCAGCTTCTCTGGGCAACCTGAGTGTGTGTTTAACCTGCTGATGAGTTCCTGAGGGATCAGAAGCCAGAGTGAACACCAGCCTGGCAGTGCTAGGATGAAGAACTGGACAAGAAGGGCTAGTGGGGGGAGAATTCATGGGGTCATTGCCCAGAGAAGGGGGTGTTTAGGCTAAACCAAAGTTACTTCTAAATTTGTTGTTTCTGAATAGTCCTTTTCTTCTGACAGACATGACAGGCATGCAAACTATACCTCACTAATTAAGTAATTAGAAAAAACACGTGTGGTTTGTGTTCCTGCTGTACCCAGTTGCAACAGAGGATTTTCCAAGGGGGCGAAAAGTTTGTACATAAGCCAAAACCACCCGTTTCTTATTTCAAACACAGTACACTGCATTTCTTTCAGCCAAGCCTTTGTGGCAGCTGTCAAGAGCTTGTGTTGTCTGGAAGGGGTTCATTTGCTGTGATTGTGGCGTGTGCCATCCAGTGAGCTGTGCCCTTGTCCCCACAGGGTACGGCATCATGACCGACGGCTACACCACCTACATCAACGCCTCCACGTGCACCGTCAGCTTCCAGCCCACCAACCCTCCCATCATATTCGACCTCCCAACCCCTCAAGGATCCTGAAGCACTACTGCACATTGGGAACTGGGGAAGGTCTATAAACTGCCATTTTCTAATGACAAAACTTACACTCATTTACGTGTTTATTTCAAAACAGGGGCTAGGGGGGGTTTTGGGGGAACCGTGGGGGTTTCTGTTTTGGGGTGGGCTTTGGGTTGTTTTTGTTTTTTTTATTTGTAAATTGCTGGTGCAAAAGAAACAAGAAGAAAAGTTAGAGGTTGTGCTTTTTGGAAATGCAGCATTCATTTTGAATTGATGAAGCATTGTGAATTTGTAAAATGAATTTTGTTTTTCAATAAATTTGCCATTGTAAATTGTTATAGTGTTCTCAAAAGGACAGCCAAGCTTTCTTTTAATAAGTGAGAGACCTTATTTTAATATTATATTATAAGCTAAAAAATAGGCAGCATTTAAAAACACCCAAATTTGCACAACTTATGTTATTGTGGGGGTTTTTTTAAGTGTCTTCTTTTTCCCTAGGTCTAAATGTTAGCTTTGTATTTCCATTTATATCAATTTTTTTTAGTAGCACAAACAATATTTTGGGGTCCATTTGCCTCTTGATATGTGAGCATGTACTTAAACTTGTGTCTATTCACAGTAGAATGCAGCAAGGGGAGAATAGACTTCTCAGTTGTTTGTCTCTACCTGCTTTATAAAGACTGATCTAGATAACCACAGCCTGTATGTGATATCTACCTTCTGTTGTTTCTTTTTTAAATTATTTTAGCTTTAAAAGACTGGGGGTGAAAGCTGCAAAGAGCAGGTATTTCATGCAGTAAAAAAAAAAAAAATAATTGTAAATGCGGACTCCTTTTAAATATGAATTTATATATATATGTATTTTTTGTGCATTATAACTAAGCTAGGATTTAATATTGCCAGTATAGCATCTGCAAAATTATGCTGTACAGCACATCTAAATTATGAAGGATGTGACACATTTTTCCAAGTGCTCAAGGCCTTCAAGAGCCCGAGTTAAATCTTTGTTGTAGTTCAGGCATGTATAGAGTCAAATGGATACAATCAAGCCTAAATAAAATAAGGCTTAGTTGTCCTTTATATTTAAATATTCTTCTTGTCCTTTTTATTTCCTTTTTCTTATTTTGCACTGTGTGTAAATGCAATCTCGCTAGCACAAAATATTGTTGCAGATAGTTATTTCTGTTCCACCACTGTAAATGCTATTGAGCTTTGTTCTGTTTTATGTTACCTTGTTAATGGAATTTAGAAAAGCAGTTGTTTCTTTAAATTTATTGTGATATTATATCTAGCGGCCTTTATATGCAAATAAAATTGCAAGATTTTTAAATATGTGGTTTAAGGGAATTTTGTGGGTTTTTTGTGGCGTGAACAATTTTGGGGAGTGATGATAAGGGTAAGTAAGAAGTTCTCTATTTCTCAATAAATTTATATTGCGGGCCAGATGTCACTTGGGTCGAGAAAGTGCTCAGACTTTTCCTTCTGTTTCTCTGCCACCCATCTCCCCATGGCTTTTAAACAGAAGGGATTTTGTCTTCAGCTGTTGTAGTTCAGTGTGACCAAGTTTGTGCTGTTAAGCCTTGTAGGGACCCCACTATTCCAAATGACACGAGGAAGAATTGATTAGGCAGTAACCTTTGTACTTCCTCACTTGCTCATTAGCACTGAGCTGCAGGTGTCTTATGCTCATCCACTCTGGGTTAAAAAATGAATAGTCAGTAGGTGAAATACATCACTTTTTATGTGGGTCTCTTGTCAGCTTTGTGGCTACGGCGGGATCCAGCACTGGCAGGGGAGCGCGGTTCCGTGCGTGCCCGTGGAATGACAAACACAGCAGGACCTGCAGGTATGGCTGCATACAGTTACAGAGGTAATAACAGAGCCCTGATCCAAAATAGAAACTGTGGCTGCAAAAATCCAGTTTCAAATACGAGAAAATTAGGCACAGTTTTCAGGAATCTGCATCTGCAATAACGTCAACAAGACCTGGAGAGAGGCAGAGTATTCACATTTATCTTAGCAGGCTGTTAACTTTTGACATTATTTTGATACAAAGGTTATAGGCAAACAAATGCAAGGCTCTTACAGCAGAGTAAACTTAGAGGGCTGCTGTCTGTTTTTTGATGCAACATGCATGACACACAGCTGTGGAGTTGGCTGAAATTTTCAGATTTATAAGGCTGCTATACCGAAGTCTTTTCTGGGGAAGAAGCTGCTGTATCTCTTAAATCTAGTTCTTTTTTTGTATGTGGAATTTCTTGTCAGCATTCCTTATGAAATAGATAGGTACCTTCCCTCTTTAATAATATTTGCCTTGCTTTGCTTGCAGTGCTGGTTATTTTATCAATTGAACCAAAGGAAAGTCACCAAGTATCAATCCTTAGTTTTGGATATAGATGCAGGATCTGTCTTGTGGCCTTTCTTCAGCTAGCAGTTGGAAGACTAGGGAATTGGTTCTGGCAACCACAGCTGTTTACTGGCAAAGAGCCTTTGAGATGGCTGTCCTTCCTTGGAGAAAGCAATTCTTGGAGCACGTAGAAATCATGTATGTAGCACACCTTGGATTATTCTGTGTGACTGATCTGTTGCTTGTTGCCATTGCAGAAGGAGGAAATATCCATAGCCTCAGATGCTTTGTAGTGCCATGAGCTTTCAGCTGAGCAGAGAATAGCCACTGCATCTGTACTGCTCTCCAGCCCTCTGAAGGACCTGACATCTCTTTACTAGCTATAACAGGTATAGCCCATGGCACCAGGCTGTCATGTATCTGCCTGTAACGAAAACTTGGTTATTGCAAAAGTAAAAATTTCAATTTGAGCAGCCTTCTGGCAGCAGAATGAGTAGATGGCAGCAGAAGTTCAGTCAGGACTCTGCCTTGGGTAAGACTGGTTGTGAGAAAAGACCAGCAGCAATGCTGTGAAGAAGCATTGTAGTGAGATGCAAACCACAGCTCTGTCAGTAATACCAGCCTCTGCAATAAACTGTAAACTGTACCTGTAGCCATAGCTGTCCTAAATGTATCAGTCTTGGTTTCAGCTCTTTGCCACGTGGCTTTTTGGCTGTGTGGTGCAGCAGGTGTGTTAGTAAGTGGTTCTGCACTGGGATACAAGGGCCTGGATTTGTAACAACAGGTTAAGACTTCCTCCTTCCTTTTAGACCTGTATCAAGGATAGGCACTGCTTTGTCATCAGCTGATGTTGGTGCTGAGCACAGCTGTTAATTTACAGAAGTAAATCTTCAGGGGTACTTTCTAATCATGGGTTTCTCTGGGTATTTTTTTTCCCCTTGGGCTTTGTCAGCTTCACCTTGCATTCCACTGGTGCTTCAGCACTGAGCTTGTTCTCCTCTGTGCCAGGATATTTTAAATTTTATTCCATCAGTTTCCTTTTGTCCTTTCAGAAATTGATCTAGTTTGACTCTTCTGAGGAAGCTACCATTTTGGCTAGCAGCAATTACAAAAAGGGCAGGAAAATATTAAAAGTTTGGCATTTTTTCTTTTTGCACTCCTTAGAGATTTTGAGATGTATAGGTGTCTGTGCTGTCACAGGCAGGTAATTTTCCTTTGCTGGATGTCAGCCATATCTGACAATCAGGGTAAATGGGACATAGTATGATTTGAAGAAGTTTGATTTCACAGGGAGGCAAAAACGTGATAAATCTGCTTCTTTTCAAGGATCTTTCACTGCTCAAAGTAGCTTGATACTTGTATGCAGAATTAACCTTGGATAATAACTCTTTCTTTGGGGTCTGGCCCAAGCCCACTGAACTCACCAGGAGTCTTTCTATTGACTTCAGCTGGCTCTGGATCAGACACCTGGCATCTCTCTGGATTGTCTTTCTGTATATTACTCATCCTTCAAGCTGGAGGAGATGGTCCTTGGTTAACATGCAAGAACCTCTTGGCAGGAAGAGGGACCTACCTATTGTAAGTGCTGAATCTTTCCAAGTGATTGATTAACAGCAGTGTAGTCGATTAACCTTTCTTCTTGTGAGAGCAGCTCTCATCTCGTCATCCCGATAAGGCTGAAAGCAGTCAAGGCCTTTAGCAGGGGAGGGCTGTGGAACAGGATGTTCCCCAGAGGTGATTGGTTCCCAATTCTCTCTGCATAGTGAATTTAGTGAATTCAGCAGACCTTGGGGTCAAGCATTTATTAGGCTAAGAGACTGTCAAATCAATCTGGTCTACTCCAGGCAAGTTCTACCAAGAGAATGAGTTTTGCCAAGACTCTGTCTAAGAAACAGATTGATGACTGACTCCTGGTTGAAGCTGCCTTTCTCTTTTCCATTTTCTGTGAATCAGAGTTTTTCCCCTCACTGACACCAATATTTTCTCCTTAGACAAATTTTATTAAGGAAACTCCTGGAAACTCTCCGTAATTTAAGTCATAGGGAGACTTCCAAACGCTGTAGTCCTTCCATTGTGTTCTTTGAGACCTTGCTTTTTGACCACATGTGTTTGAATTATGTTTCTGGAATTTTCTTTTTACTTCTTCTTCTCTCCTTTGCCCCACCTTCTTTTTTTCAATTTCCCTAGCAGTTATAGACAGGCAGGGATCCTGATTTTCTCTGCCTAACATGGTAACTTCTTATTGCAAAGAGAAATGCATTGTAAAAGCAGTGTGTTTTCTTTCCTCTGTTTTTGAGATACTAATCCTGACTTAGTCAGGATTCCTCCAGATTCCTCATTTGCAGTAACCAGGCTGCTGAGCACTATCATCAGCTAATTGACTTTAGCTGCTCAGATAAAATCATGTTATGCTCAGGCTTGGACAAGGGTGGCAGCTGCCAGAGGACACCCCCTGCACCCCTGCGGGCGGGTCCCGGCCGTCACAGCACTGCCTGGCCTGCAGAAGTGCAAAGAAAGGGACTCCTAACACAAATGCAGCCTAAGTGCACCATGGAAGACTAAAGTCAGGTTTTAACATTTTCATCTTCACTTCCTGTCAGCCTAATCAAGAGAAAATGCCAGAGAAGTCTGAGTGAGCTTAGTGCTCTAAATCGGTTTTCAGTCATCGCTATTGATTTGTTTCTTCCCCACCTAGTTATCCCTTTCCGTACCTCCACCTCTGCCAGGAGCCAGCCAGTGTTGTAATGATTCTATTAGGATGTGGCTGTAAGGATACCTCTCATTTTGTTTTACCTCTCGTTTTCCTCAGGCTCAATTTACTTTTTGTTGATTATAGAACAGAATCAGAGGAGTCCTTTGTGTCTTCGTGGCGACATTTCCATGCAATTCTTACTCTGCAGTTCAGTCACTTATTTTGTAACTAAGGTTGGCATTCATGACAAAAACCTGTACCTGAGTTTAGGATAACTGAATGAAAAGCCTACATTCATCTCTTCCTCAAACACTGGGTAGTACTTCTCTAGGTAGATGTCAGTGGTACAACAGGATCTTGCCAGCTTTATGAGCTGAGGATTTGGGACAGCAAAAGTCCAGGAAGTTTAGATACATGGCAACATATTCAAAAAAGTACACTAGAAAACATAGACTTAAAAGTATAGAATAAAAGACTTGGTCTTCCTCAAATTGCATTAAGATGTATTTTTGTATTTCCATTCCTATTGATGTGGCTCAGACGTGCCAGTCTGCTGCCAAGGGGGTTCAATTCCTGAAGGAACACCACCACAAAAACTGTAAGTTTTTTGCATGCTGATCTCAAGCATTTTTAATATTTGCTGTTGTGTGAGGACCTCAGAAAAATATTTTTTCTGCCTGAGAGTTACTCCAACTGTAGGAAGAATGTAACTTTTTTTTTATGGTCACTATCATGGATTCTTTAAGAGGTGTGAAGCAGGTATGAAATCTTTGCACTGTTGTGAGATACAACCTGCAGCTCTGTCAGTAACACCACATTGTTATTGGATTTGTGTTATGGGGTATAAAGAGAATTTTGGAGACAATGTGTTTGAGCATTGTATTGACACTACAAGGCTCAAGCCCAACTCTGACTGGGAGAGGGGCAGTCCCTAAGAGGAGCTTAATTGTATTGATTAAGGTCTCCTAATCAACAGAACAACTTCTTGCACAAAGTGCTATTGAATTTTCTGTAGACTTGAAACTACAAAATACATAGGCTTATTCATAATCAATTATCCCAGATATAAAACTTTGAAGTTCAAGAGCTGTATCAGCTTAAAATAAAATTCAGGTGGTTTACTTTTATTTGTGATTTGTGTTTCTATTATCAAATTGAGGCTGGATTTTCAGATATGTTTTGGTTGCCAGTAACATTTGAAAAAATCCTTTTGAGCACCCTATCACTTGTTGTATCTAGGAGAATGTAAAAAAGATTCCAGTTTTGTGGCATGTCTTGTACCAAAAAAAAAAAAATCTTACCTGTTTTTCCAAGATTTCTCTGGTGCTACTGTAGTTATTAGACTTAAGCACAGTGAATAGTCACAGATAAAATTTACTGTTCTTGGTATAATGCCCTACAGCAAGCTGTCAGCTACCTGAATAAAAGCTGGAACTCTCAGTTGCACTCCAGGCAACACAAAGAGCTTCCTGACGTGGTGTTCCATGTCCAGCATGGTCAGAGAGTCCCTTTACTGTGAAGCCCAAGTAAAGCAAGAGTCAGGGAAAGCAAAAAGCCAATAACTATTTGGTTTTTTACTGTTGGAGCAGCTGTGGGACAAAAATTAAGCTGATCAGCTACATTTGCACCAGTGGCCTGTAGCCAAACTAGGGATGGAATCCTTATTTTCGCATCTTGACTTTTTGCTGCTGTTCAGTTCCTCACAGCTTTTTATTTAGAAAGATCATACAATGAGAATTAACCCTAATCCTAACTTAGAGAAACAAAATAATTTAAAAGCCCATGAAAGATTTCACATTAAAACTATTATTTGAACCAATTATAACAAATAGATCCCAGAAAGGACATTTGAAAGACAAACTGGATTTCCAGGCGGAAGTACACAGGCTATAGTTATGGCAAATGTTAGACAAACAGTATTTTGTTACTTGTTTACTGTAGTCTTCCTTCTTCTGACAGTTTGTCAAAATGCCAGGACAGGAGCAATTCTAAGACCATCCCACCCCAGTTTGTTTTTTTTATTTGGAGTGAGGAGGTGGAGTGTTAGAGGGGTTGTGTGTGTGTGTGTGAAGCAGTTCCCAAGGAGCTATTCCTTTGGTAGGAAAGGTTCTTTGTTGCAATCCTAATCCCAGTTTACTCTTGTTCAGACCAGCCAGCTGAACTTGTACATGTTGTACAGTAAATTTTTTTTCTTAAATTGCATTTTGATAGATTTTGTTCCCAGCTTAAGGCCCAGCCTGAACAATGGGGGCAGGTACACGGCATGGTTGCACTGATGATTTAGAGTTTGCTGGCTTTTATATGGAACAAGAGGAAAGCTGGTCTGGTGTCAGCAGTCATTACCTTCTGTCTGTGATGTGCTTTCCTGACACAGTGGCACTTGAGAGGCTGCTTTGTAACCACGTTACTATGAAAACAGACTTTTCCAAGGAACAAATTATCTATCCAGAGTGCAGTAACCATATGCAGGCAACCCCAGCTGTAGCTCTGGCTTCCACTAGTATCATTTACAGAGCTGAATATTTGTATAAATGCCAATTAAGCTGTGGCAGCATTATTTGTCACAGAAAGCTTGGCTATATAATAAAAATACCTCAGTTTCTGTTGCCAGACAATTTGAAGAGGACTTTTGCAATAAAACAGCCTTGCGTGATTACAGAATTGTAGGACTTAGCTTCAGCATTTCTGGGGATCTGATTTGTTGAAGTTGGTGATACTGCTCGTGTGTGTGTTGGGGATGAAGGGCTGGGTGCTGTGAAACCACCTCCAAAGCAGTCAAACCTGACAAGAGGTCTGGAGCACTTCTGTTGGACAGAACAATCCAAAAGCCCGAGAACAGGGCAAAGGAAGAGATACTGGAAGTGTGTTTAGTAGGTAACACAAAGCTTACTCCCTCCTCCAAGCATACATTCAAACAAGAACATCTTGCCTGAAGTAAGTTTGACCCTCAGCAATTATAGCACTGATTTTAGAAATTACTCTGAAGCACAATGCATGTGCCTATGAATCATCTGAATCATCCTGCATATTGCTTTGTATACTTAGTTACTGAAATAGCTGTGTAAACTTTCCTGGCCTCTAAAAATGAGTTTGTATCTATGCTGTTGTGTATTTGTTCCACAGGCTGGCAGTGTGATGATAATGTGATGCACAACTGCAGTATGAAGTACATGACCTGCCATCTAGGTCAGCTGGTTCTTTTTCCTTTGAGACAAGATAGTAGCTCTTCATAGCAAATGAAGCCTCTCTAATCTTCAACCATTGTCCATTTACACATGAGTAAATAGGTTAAACTGTTCATAAAAGGATAGAATCATACCAGGAGTAATACAAAGTGGCAGTGGCAAAACTGAAAAGCAGTCCATTATATTTTGCTCTGGGTTGTACCTGCCAATGTACTGAAGACTGAGCACAGTTTGGATAATGACCAAGTTAATGGCTAAGGAGAAATATGGTTGTTCAGAGAGGAGGTTTACTCTTGTTCCTCCTACCAGGGGACACAAATGCTGTCAGGACAGCCCTCCTGAGAGCCAGGGCCCTGCCCCAGTGACAGTGGCCAAAAGGAGATAAAATGTGCCCAATGCACCACAGTTGAGTCTCTGCACAAGAGAGCACAAGAAGGTCATCACATTAGTTCTCATTTTCCTGCCTACTTCTTAGTGGTCTGGCTGGCCCAGTGCCCTTCCCATCACCCAGCAAATTTCACCTCTGAGGTTTGCTCCTGCCAACTGTGGAGTGCTGGGGAACTCCACAGGTTCCCCCTGCCAGCACCCACCACCCCGCAGGATTTCCCTCCAGCAGTGGGAATGGGGCCCTGAAACAGGCAGCAGAGAGAACAAGTGGGAAGTGGTAGCAATATGTTTTACAGAATGTTTGCATGCACAGCAGCACAGCTTTCCTCTAGGATATAAATAAGCATGAAAGAATATCAGTATTACAGGAATGATTAACTGGGCTAGACAGTTTCCCAAGTCCTTCATCATCCCTTACCCTCTAGAAAGTTGCTATGATCCTATAATGATCACTGGATGTTACCTTTTCATTTGGGTAGTTTGTCCAATATAATTCAGCCCTTATGGACTGCTCATCCCTCTTGTGATAGGTCACCATATGCTTCACATCTGGTCCTACAAAAGAAGCCATATTACATATATGATGACAACTATTTTAGGGGACAGTCTCCAGAGACTGATAACTGTGACTAGCAGTCTTGACAATTTAGCAGTTTCATTCATCAGCATTAAAATCTCATTTTACTATTACAGGCATAATTACTACTAATCCAAATGATGACTAAAATAAGCAATTTCATGAGTTTTGCTATTTAACAAACTGATATAGACAATTTTTTTCAAAAATGTGAGCATTAAAAAAGAAAAAAAAACAGCAGCAAGTCCACCACCATCAAAAATTATTGGACCAAACTGACCCATCAGTGATGACAGAGCAGAAATTTATTTAATCAGAAAACAAGCCAAGGTTGTAGACTCTGCATATATGCTTTTCAGAATTCAGGTCTTTGATTTGTCACAGGAGAAAGCGCTGCTTTAGAATTGCCAGGAATATCTGACTATTTGCTGTCAGGTGAATATTTCAGTTTACAATTGGGATCTAACTCTGGCTTTTGTTGCTGAGGGGGAGAGAAAACAAAAAAGAAGCCAGTCCCCAGACAACAGTATGCAGAGAAATTATGTCTCCTCTTGCCTCTATACCACATCCTGGAACCCACTGGTATTTAAAGTTTGAAACTGTTTTCTATATGTTTGCTGTAGGGGGTTGAAACCTGATACAAATTCTTTTCTTGAAAAAATACTTGAAGCCTTCCTAAGAGGATAAAACACAGGAGCCTGGATTACTCATTGACTGCCACGTACAATTCCATGCATGTGTTTATTGTTCTTCTCCAATGTCCTAACAGCCTTTAGCTAACACACCATCCACTAAAACATGGACAGGAAGAGGCTATGCCAGGTGGACAGGTACATTCTGACATTCAATAGTTCATATTGTGAAACAGCTGCCTGCAGGAAGTCAGCCTGGCAAACTGAGAAAAATGTCTTTTAAAAGAGCCAGGGAAAAATAATTTGGTTCTCTTCTTCATTACTCATCAAATCAAAATCCATCCTGTGTATGCCACCGCTGTACAGGCCAGGAAAAGGAAACCACCCTCTTCAAGTAAAACACTTTCTTCTTCCCGCTTGAAAGATGAGTTACTTTCTAGGAAATTCAGGGAAAATTTGCAGCCCAGACTCAGTGTAGCAGAAAGATACATGCACCTCTTTAAACTTTGGCAGGGTCAGGGCTAATCTGCAGCATGACATGCTCTAAAAGTGCTCTGGAATTGTGGATGTACCTCTGCTTTGCCTGTGTCCTGTGGGCACCTCTTCCAGAACAAACAATTCCTGCAGTGCTTGCAGCTGAAATTTCCCCTTTTCCTGCTCAGGAGCAGAAAGTTTTTTCATTCTCCCAACACAAGGGTGACTAAATGCATTTTTGATGGACAGATTTTGGGTACTATTTATTGCCAGGTATGATGAACCCATCTTAAATGAACTATGTTACAGCTAAAAAGCAAGGAAAGGCATTTATCCCAGGCACTGCAATTAAATTTGGTTTTCCCTAAATCCCACCTTTAAATATGGTAGCTATTGGGGTAAATGAGCAGGGATGCTGGCCTGGAGCTGTCCCATGAGTTTCCAATAAAGGCCACCTGCTGTCTTTCCTGTCTGACTCCCTGCCAGGTTAGAAACTGCAGCATGAGGCACTGGAAATCCCTTGAAAACTGTCATTTTTTCCAACTGGCAAGAACTGTGACGCTCATCAAGGAAAATATGGGCGATGTACTGCATTCCTCACATGAGCAGGTCGCCAGGGTTGAAAATTATTTTAAGCTTTTCTTATTTTTAGAGAGTTTCTTGCTGTTGTTGTCAAATGAATGCTAAAGCAATTACTGTCTGTGAGGGTCACCTGGAGTTCAGTATCACTGAAAAACTCAGAGCAGGGCAGTGAATGGCATGAACTGCTCAGCAGAGGGCTGACACAGACTCTCTCCTTTAAAGAAATACAGCAGCTCCCTTTTGCCTCCCTGTGTCTTTCCTTTAGTTTTTTTTTTCAAATGAGAAGCAGTTTTAAGCCCTTTTCTGCAATTGCATCAAGCTATACTACTTAAAAGTAGCCAACTCCCCCTGCAATGCAAACCCTGACATGTGGTGGGGGGCAGCTCCAGCCTCCCTCCTTTTGCCGGGCCCCTCAGGGGTATTGAACAAGCCAAGCCATCATTAGGTTTCAGAGCAATCCACTGGGACAAGATCTGTTTTGACAACACAGTCTGAAAGGGATGAACCGAGATGTGACAAAGAGCAAATGAAAGCCAAAGCAAGAAATAAACATGGCCATCTAAGGAAACTCCTCAAATGTGCCTTTTCCCCTTGATCAGCTGCTCCTTCCCTGTCCAGCTGGAGTGGTGGGCATGGAATTGGGCTGTCACTGCTGCAGGAGAGTGAGCGCTGCCCAGGGAACCTCTGCTGCCTCCGTGCAGCTTCGTTTCCATTTTCACCTTTTCTAACTTCTCTTCGGTAACATCACTTTTACATTTGGTCGAGTTGAGAGAGTGATTTTTCTACTCAGTCCCTTGGCTGGAGAATCACTGTGTAATGCAAGGCAGCTGCTCCTGCATCTGAAAGCTCTAATACCAGGAACTCGCAGAGAGGGAGAAACCTGCACTCGGGCGGAGCGGGGCAGACACAGCAGGGATCCTGGGCTGGCTGCTCAAAGGAACGACAAGGACAATAGTCTGAGTCCTGTGGCCATCCTCTCCAGCACAGGAGGACTCCACAACCCGGTAAGTGCTGCACTCCTGGTGAGAATGCCATAGTCATTGCTTTTCTCCCTGCCATAACAAAGCAGAATACACCTGGGGCTTTCCCAAAATGTGTTCTATTTTGACAGTTATGTTCCAGAGAAAAGCAGGCTGGATGTAGCTGTTGTTTGAGGGGAAAGTTAAAAAAAAGTTTTTAAAAAATTGATCAGAAAATTGCCTTCTCTCCTTAATTATCTGATGCCCTTTCCACTTTTTTGAGGGCTGAGCAGGGCTGCTTTACACGTGTGTGTATTTTTTACATGTGTGTATTCATACATCATCATGTTTTCACTTTTACGTGTGTGTGTGTGTATGTAAACACAGCACAAATGAAAACCTGTTGATGTTTTGTGCATTGACAAGCACCCTCAGGTGTTAGGACAGCTGTTTTTGTGGGATACCTACACACACACACGGACTTTGAAGACTGTTTTCGTTATACCCAGCCAGGAGGGCTTTTAATAACATAACTCAATGAGTTGCAAGAGAGATTTATTTTCAGCTTCTCTGTCATTCATGACAATACCTGCTCACAGATAAACCTGCTTGTTAACTCAGAGTGGTGATTACAGGCAATCCTCAGGACAGACCTCTCAGACAATACAGAAAGGCTGCAATTTTCATCATGAATGGATTTTATAGGTACTGTGCAGCTGCAGATGAGCAGGGAGAGCCCTGATCCTGTAGCCAGGAGAGCCAAAAGTTCTGCTGTTAACCTCCAAACTGCAGGTGAGCTGCTGGAGCTTGGTCAGGCACAAGGGTTTTATTTGGTAACTGAGAGGAGAACCAAAATCAGCATTCTGATACTACTTTTGGTGGAGATCTAATACATTTTGTTCTCTGATCATTATTCTTGTATTTAATAATGAGAAGTAAACATATCAGGTAAGCACAGCAGGATTAAAACAATTCCCTGATGGAGAGACGGAGGCCTTCAGGAAAGGGCCAGGTTTTATTGCCTGTGAGGGTGCTGTCAGCATAAATAATTATCATGAACTTCAACTTCAAGCAATCAAACTTCATCGTATTGAAGGAGCCCCATTAAATGCTCAGATTGTTCTTAATTTGATCTAGCGCAGTCAATTCCTTAGGGAAGGAGAGACTGCAGAAATCGATACGGCACCGCAGAGGAAGCCAGGGTGTCTTGGTTGTGTCTGCCAGAGGAAGTGGAACTGCCTGAGGAGGGAGGCTGTCTCCTTTTGCTGAGACAAAGGCCCACAGAGCTGGTGAACTGGTCAGGAGCCCTTGAATCACTTGAACCAGACAAGGAGTTTCAAAGACAACTGAGCTGAGGGAAATCAGACTCAAAGCAGTGTTTCTTCTAAAGCTTGGCTAAGCTGCTATTCAGCTCCTCTCTCAGGTTTCATTGTTCCCCAGCCCTTACCCAGCCAGGTTGAAGGTGGCATTTGCTCTGCCATGGTGATGCTTTCCCAGCACTCACTCAGTGCAGCTGGCAGGATGCTGGAGTGGTCTCTGCTGCCTCACGTCGGACTTCTTCTGTCTTCAGAGACAGGCAGAGGGTGATGCAGGTTTCAGTGCACCTTCTGTTCCCTCTCTGTTCATAGTTCTGCAAGTCAGAGTACACTGCTCTGATTTTTAAGTCTCCACTCACATTTTCTCCAGAGGAGATAATGAAATACTGGGCATTAAAAGTGAAAGATCCTGGGCTTGTGGGCAAAGCTAAGATAGAAATCTAACCCACTAGACTGAGCTTTAGTATTCACAACATTTAGACTCAGTTGACTGTACTGCCTGGACCTGTGCTGTCATGGTGTAACCCCAGCTGGCACCTGAGCCCACACTTGTTTCTCCCTCCTCATCAGGACAGGAGAAAGAATGGGAAGGTTAAAAGTGAGAACACTCCTGGGTTGAGACAAAGTTCTGTAGAGAAAGTAAAAGCTGTGCATACAAGCAAAGCAAAGCAAGGAATTCATTCCCCACTTCCCATGGGCAGGCAGGTGCTCAGCCATCCCCAGGAGAGCAGGGCTCCATCACATGAGGATTACTTCGGAAGGCAAACACTGTCATCCCCCTTCCCTCTCTCTTCTCCCTGCTCTAGATGTGAGCATGATGTCATATGGCCTGGAATATCCCTGGGGTCAGCTGTCCTGTCTGTGTCCCCTCCCAGCTCCTTGTGCACCCCACTCTAATTGCTGGAGGGGTGTCTAAGAGACAGAAGAGGCCTTGACTCTGTGTAAGTGCTGCACAGCAGGAAGGAAAACATCCCTGTATTATCAACACTGTTTCCAAAACACAGCCCCACAACAGCCACTGTGGAGAAAATTAACTCTATCCTGGCCAAAACCAGCAGATGTATAAACACACCTTCCCTAAGTCAGCCCCTTTCACTGTGAGCTTCTCTTACACTCCTTGTAGCAACTATTGTTGGAGGGCACAGAAAAGTTGAAATAATTGGCACAAATTTTTGTTAGAACTACTCTTATGTCTCATGTATTAAAAATTACCCTGTTGCTTTGTATTTATTCTATTAATCAATCTATATTGAAATATTTCTAAACAAAAGAAAAGTTTCTGGTAAGCAGATTTTTTTTTCCCTCATACTTTGATCACCGGACTGTGGAAGAAATTTAACTTAGCACCCTGAAAGTGAATAGGGCCAAGGCCATTTCTGAACTAAAATGCCTTTTAATTGAAAGCTCTCTGTTCCTCCCCATTTACAAGTGTGAGTCTTGCATGTGTGCATTGAGCTTTGTGGGTCCAGTTGTTTCACCAAAAGGAGAATATGAGATGCTTCTGAGTTGCCTCGAATAACTAAATGTATTTCGTGTCAGAAATACTGCAAATGACACAGATAAAGGTTTTACAAACAGATTTCATGGGTTTTCCCTTTCTAATTGCTGGTTGAATATTGGGAAACTTGACCTAATTCAGAGTAGGAATAACATGCCCTACTCTTTCAAGTGGGCTTCAGTGGACAAAAGAAGCCTTGCTCTGATCCTTGGAGGCAAAGAAAGCAGGCTTTCATATCCTGTTAGCCTTTTCCCCCCAGCAGGTTCAGAGTGCAGGCTTAAATCTGCAAAGAGAGGGTGCCCAGCTTTCCCTGGCCTTTTCAAAATAAACCAACAAAACTTTTAGCTTGCTAGTCCCACACAGCCACCTTTTTGTGCGGCAGGAGGTGGCTTGTGACTGACTGATGTGGCAGGTGCTGCAGGAGCCAAGACAATTCTGCATTTCAACTGATTATTGTCACTACCAAAGCCTATTATGTAGGGTAATAAAGTTTAAGATTAAGGGGATTCTGCATGTTTGTGCTATTCCCCACAAAGCTTATCTTCTAATAGACCAGCTGCTTTATTACGCTTTGCCCAGCCCTTCCCATTGTGTGGAGGAGCCGCACGTAGGGATGGGAGCGCACTGAGGCAGGCCTGGCCACCAGCTGGGAATATGAGATGGCCCCAGCCTCCAGCTGGGAGCATTCACTTACCAGCAGTTGCCAGCTGGGAACGTCGCCTCTTCCACCTTGCCCAGCAAAGCACGTCGTGGTGTTGTCAGGATCCTGCCAAGCCCATAACCCACTTGTGTGCCCACTCCACTTCTTCCTGACTTGGGAGCTCCGTGTGCAACTGCTCTGGCTTTGCTGGCCATGGGGACCGTGGCCTAGGGATGCAAAGGTTCAGCTGAAACTGTCTCCTCATTCTGTTCCCTGGCACTGCCCCTGTGTGCTGGTTTTGGCTGGGGCAGGATTAGCTTTCTCCCTAGTAGCTGCAATGGAGCTGTGTTTTGGATTTGTGCTGGAAGTGGTGTCAGTAACAGAGGGATGTTCAGCTAATGCTGTGCTGGGCTTACACAGAGCCAAGGCCTTTTATCCCCTCTCCCCACCAGTGAGGGGCTTGGGGGGCACAAGAATTTGGGAGGGGACAGAGGCAGGACAGTTGACCCCAACTGACCTAAAGGATATCTCAGACCATATGGCTTCATGCTCAGGGGAAGATGAAGGAGAGGGGGGATGTTCAGTGTTAGCATTTGTCTTCCCAAGTCACTGTTATGGGAGATGGAGTCCTGCTTTCCTGAGGATGGCTGAGTACCTGCCTGCCCATGAGAAGTGGGGAATGAATTCCTTGTTTTGCTTTGCTTGCATGTACAGCTTTTGCTTTCCCTATTAAACTTTCTTTATCTCAAACCAGGAGTTTTCGTGCTTTTACCCTTCTGATTCTCTCCCCCATCCCACCAGGTGGGAGTAGGAGAATGCCTGCATGGGGCTCAGTTGCCAGCTGGGGTTAAACCTCAATACCTGGGAAAAAATGTTAAACATCTGTAGCAGAAGGTACTCAAATGAAACTGCCAGCCATTCATCACAGAGAATTTATGAATGTCTTTCCTTCACATCTTAAAACCTTGCATTCACTGAAGGGCACAACATTCAGATATTATTGCCACATATCTTATACCAAACAGGGATTCAACTAACCTCAGATCAGGGGAGTGGGGGAGCATGGAGACATGCAGAGATATGCTGTCTCCATGTCCTCCTCCCATTTTTTTCTCTGGATGTATCCTAGATGCATTTTAATAAGTAGGATCTGCCAGCATCACATCTTGCCTTCCTCATAGCGTATGTGGGAGCACTAAAACAACATTAGCATTTCACTTTTGATCCAAAGATCTTGGAGCGTTTTGAGGGACAGGAGCAGACTGCAGGAACAGGCAAATGGGAACCTGACAAAATTCAGCAAGGACAAACACAAGTCCTGCACTTTGGAGGGACTAGCCCCAGGGCACAGACTGGGAAGCAGCCAGGCTGGGAAAAAGCAGTGGGAGAGGCAGTGAGCTGAACCCAAGCCAGCAGAGCGGCATAGCAGCTGAGGTGGCCAGCAGCACTGGGGCTGTGCTGGAGTGAGCATAGCATGCAGATGAGGTGATTAGACCCCTGTCCTCAGCATCTGTTAGGCTACACCTGTAATATTGTGAGTTCTGGGGTCCCTCATGTAAGCAAGGTGAAGAAACTATGAACTACAGAAGTTATTTTATCTGACTATTGCACTACCATCCAATTCTGTAATAGGAGTGTCCTTAATAGCCTCCCTGCAATGTGGGGAGTACAATAGCCCCAAAATCCCTGTCCTTTATTCAAGGCCCTTGGCATCAGACCTTGCCATACCTTATAGCTTCAAAATAAAGACTAGAGCTGTCAGTTTTCATCTTTGGGGATTGTCATTACCTTTAATTAGCAGATAACACTGCCCCTGACTAGGAAAATGAGTAGTCTTTGTGACTGACATAGCAAAGCCAGAATAAACTGTCTTAAGCTTTGAGAACAGCTTCAAATATCACTCATTTCCATCTCTGATTCAGACACTTTGTCTTCATATTGGCTCAAGAAAGCAAGCACATCAAAGATCAATATACTTCAGGGAATGTGTGGGAGGAAGGGAAGAAGAGTAATGGTGAGATGATTCCCATATTACTTCGAGGCATATTAATATTTCCTTGGCCACAAAACACAGATCACAGGTGAGTTAAACTCCAAAATAAGGTGGATCTTTGCTGCAATAAAAGTAATACTTATATGAGCTAGGAGCCCTGCAGGTATCTGTAATGGGTAGCAAATGTTTACTGGGAAAACAGGAAGAAAGAGTGGTAATTTAAGACCAAAACAGTCGGCATGGGCTCAGTATATAATACAGTAACACACTGTAACAAACGTAGGCAATAATGTGCATCACTCTGCACAGTCAGAGCCATAGACAGAAAAGACCAGGTAAGAATTAACAAAATATCAGCAAAAAATCCAAAAGAATACCAAAGAGGATATAATCCTCCAGTAAATCATTTTTTTAGGAAAGGTCTAAGTGGTGTGACCAGGACTTGAGACCAGAGCTCAGAGCGTGCGTTCGCTGTGGGGACAATGCCACAGTTCACACTTCTGTAAGCGGCTTTACCATAAGGCAACAGCACTTAATTTTGCTCTTAATAAAAAATGTCAGGAGATTAAGACCAAGCTGAAGATTTCTACTGCCATCCTGGGATTTAGAGGTTATGCTGAAATCATTAATACAACCACTATTTGAACTCTTTTGATCACCAAGTATTAAAATCATCCATAAGTACATAAATCCTAGGAAGCAGGAAAGCAGAGCTGCCCAGCATTGCTGGTCCTTATTCATCTGCTTTTTTCATCATTGCCAGTGGTTGTAATGTCTCTCAATCATCTTCTGAACTGCATAAAGAGCCAATACACCAGACCCTCCCCATAAAAAGCTGTCCTAAATTATCTTAGAAGCTCTGTTTTCTTATTTCAGACTCTCTTTGAGCATTTATTAAAATCCCTGCTTAGTTACCTCCCTGGGCTCATGTTCATGCTTTGTGCCACCCCAGAGAAGCAGGCTCGGCCTTGCTCCCTGCTCTTTCCAGCAAGCAGGTATTTCTCCAGTGCATTTAAATGGTACCAAAGAGTCTGGATGCATTTGCATCCAGTATTCTCAGTGGTGATAGCCCTGCAGAGCCAGTGCAGAGTGGTGGAAGAGGGTGAGACACATTTCCTGGGTCAGTATAGGAGTGTTCCTTCCCTGGGGAGGTTGGGAATGCTGTACATTCCTGCAGGAACACCTGCCTGTGTGCGTGGGGCGGCTGTGGGGTGGGAGGCTGCCGTCCGCCCTCCTTGTCCTCATGGGCAGGAGCAGAGGACTCTTTCAAACACGACAGGGCAGCACTCACTTTACTCAGGATTTTGGTGAGTGTCAGTCCTTCTTTTTCAGGTGTTTTTCTCCTGTTGTGTATGGCTTTTAGCCTTCTCCCTGAAGAGAAAATTCTATATTTTATTATGATGCTGTTGAGTCCATGGCTGAGTACTCATCTTGTGGCAGACCTGTTCTGGCTTGCACATGCCACTCTCTTGTACATGTCTGGTTGTAGGTCCACCAACCTTATCTCTGTGCTGTGGTGATAAAGAATAAAGCTTTTTTTTTTTGGTTTTTTTTGGTGGTTTTTTTTTGATAAAATGAGTGACTACTATAAACCCCACCCTCTAGTGCCAGAAGACCTCAACCTACTTCTTAAAACAGAATCTATCCTGGAAGTGGATGAGTTAGCACAGTAGTCAGGGAACTCTAATAGCAATTTTTTGTTGTTGTTTTAGAAGTTCTTAACAAATACTTCTAAGTCAGACAAGGGATTATGCTAATGAGCCTGCTGAGCTGACACTGCCTTTCCACAGCTTTTTAAGACAATGGCCACATTTTCTTCTAAAAGCAACTCCCTCATTAAGAGGAAGACTCCAGGACACATGGGTTCTCACAGACAAACAATGCCTCTAATTATATTTTCTATTTGACTTTGAGGAGTATTTGAATAAAACTGTCACTCCAAAATACTATGCCATTTTTTCATAGTCCTTCCTTTCACATCCATTTCTAACTTTAAAATGAAGATTCATATGAAACCTCTACTTGCTCCTGCAGCAAACTCTTGTTTTGTTTGTTCGGTTTTTTTAAGTGTCCCTCACTGCAATACTGAGAGCTCAGGTGAGATTACAGGACCTCTCAGGAGGTGAAATGGTCTTAGTAATGTTTTAGACTTTCATTACTCAGGCAGATTGTGGAGTCTATCAATTACACCCACATTGACACGCTGGTGAATGAATTGGCGCGTTTGACAAGGACAGCTATTACCCCGTGTTGTTCTGACAGCTGGGTTTGATATCAGGAATTTGTCAACCTTCCCCTTCATATGAGCTGCTGGAGGAACAGCTGAGTAGATCAGGTGAGGACATTGCAAGATTCCCTCCTCCCCCCACCCCGTATAATCTCAACATCTGGTGTTAACTTAAACCCTAAATAAAATTATGGACATTCACAACATCAATAAGCAAGCAGCAATGCCAGACCTGTGCTATAAAACAGTCTGTTGACTGGGCTGGCAAAGCGTTCGAGGAGTCAGAAAACTAATTTATTATCATCAGAAAAGTTAGCACCTTTCAGTAATGACTTTCTATGTGTCCTTCAAGTGCCAATGATACTTATTGGGTGGGAGTATTTTAAGTTTGTCTGAGCTTGGGGACTGGCGTTTACAGGACTGGTGATCACTTAAACTTCATCTCCCCCTAAGATCAGGGGCAAGCTTGAGTTACAGTCGGATGTAAATAGTTCTGGGCATGGAACACCATGCTGGGAAGCAGTGCTGCTCACTGGCTACCGCCATCCCATTTTGAGACGGTTTCTGAGAGTCTCTAACTTTCTTTTGCATGGATGCTCTCAAGAGCATTTTCTGGTCTGCTAAGAGCAGATTAGAGAATTATATAGTACTTTATAGAAAAAAACATGCAGCAATGCTCCCTTCCCCAGAGCTGGCAGAAATTCACTTGCCTTACAGTGTTAGTCTTGGTGCCCCTTCCTCTGGAGGGAAATACCTGAGCTGGTCCCCAGCTTAGTGAGAGATCAACTCTTTCTCAGTGAAGAGCAAAAGCCAGGCTGTGGCTGTGCCCCCTCTGCTCCCCTCTACTGGGCACAGAGAGGGAGAAATGCCCTTGCAGCCAGCAGGCCCCCTCTGAGCCTGACAGGAGGGCAATGAAAACAGACTCATCCTCACTGCCTACAGCAGCTTAGAAGCAAATCCTCAGACACTATCTTCATTAGATCTGGAATTTAACACCAGTCAGGCTCAAAAGTTGGTTTGTAAACAATTAGCACATGCTAAAGCTATTAGAAAGTCAAGACTTACTACTTACTTTGTACTCTGTACAAAGGAAAACAGATAAGAGCCCCAAACTTCCTAATTCCCCAGCTCAACAAGCAAGTACCAGCTACTTGACTTTCCCAAGACCACGAGGCAAATTGCCTGTGTGCTTTGGAAAGAACCAAATGATTTGGGGCAGCCCTTTGGCCACAAAGTAAGTCACTTTTTTTCTTTAAATAGGATGATGATATTTTTTTTAAATCTGGAGAACAGGTTATCAGCATCCATTACCCTAAGAATGCCAGCATGGATGGACTTTCAGGTGAAGGATTGAATCCGCAAGGAGATGGGTCTGGCTGGCTGGTAGCAGTGTTAGAACAGAATCCAAGCCTGGCATCTGGCCCATCCAGGCCACTCTCTGGGCAAGCAAAGCATTGGTTTCCATGTATGTGATTACCATAGGTCCTTTCTCCTACAGCTGTCATTCCATTCTCTGAGAAAACACAGCAAAGAGGAACTGCTCCCCTTCACCATCAGCCAGTAATCCCTGGGTTAACTGTGGGCCTTGAGACCATGCTATCATTAGATCTGGAAATTACTGGTCTTTTTAAGGGATAATAATGCAGTCAGGTTTTCATTTATACCTTACTAGTTTTGCTAGAAAGTGGTATACAGTAAAGATTCAATCACCCACAGCTTGGTGAAAAGATACAGAGGAAACACTATTATGGTGTTTATGACTGTTGAGGGGAAATAGCTGTGACCAGCTCATTTATTTTCTTTGACCAGGTCATATGTTTGTGGCCAGCAAAATCATTTCATCCAGCACATGGACATGTGGTCACCACCAAGCTCCTTTAGCAGGTAGCCCAACAAAAGTAAAGTTTAAAAAAACCTGTCTTTTATAACACATTCAAAAAACTAGCAGAAAACAGTCTGGCAAGCTCAGTCCCACAGATTCTTGTAGGAATAATTTGCCTCATGGTAGGCAGTTGTTCTACTTACACAACCAGTGCCTGCTCACCTGGACAAGGGTTTCCAGGGCTGGAAAAAACATTACCTGCCTGCCTTGGCCTCAGACCACAAAAAATGGATTCCTGGATTCTTGTTCTGCTTTTCAGCCCAAATGAAAGCCCCTAAGAGGCAGGAAGAATGCAGGGGGAGCCGCTTGCTTATTCCTTCTACATTTGGCCACAAAGCTGGTAATAAATTGTTTGCAAAGAGCTGGAAATGTGCACTGGACAAAATGTATCCCAGTCTTTGCAGATTTGGTGATACCACCTCTGTATTAAAGGGATGTTTTAAACAGATGATTCAATCAGCAAGCAAAGAAAGTTGCAAAAATTAGATGCAGTTTAATGTACTCCAGTTTTGAGGCACTACATTAAATTATGCAGCAGTGCATTAAACTAACTTTCAAGTCAAAGTGACCTTTGGTCAAGGTATATTGAAATAATCTCACTTTATAAAATATTGTTTAGGGGAAAAAACCATGGAATACATAAATTTTGCCTTTTCAGAAACCTGTCGTACTAAATTAAAAAATTGTAGGTGCTCATTAGCAGCAGAAGTAGCGCAGGGATCCATACATACAGTTAGTGTGATCAAACTGAAGTGTTGAATTACCTAAGCAAGAGCTGCAGTAGTAGATTCCTCTTAGAAAAAAAAAGGGATGGTCAAGTAGACACGGGCAGTAAGATTACCTTTAAAATGTTTTACTGTACACCTAAAATAGCTACACAGCTTTGGAAAAAAAAAAAAGAGAGAGAGAAGGGGAGGGGGGAAAGAGAGAGAACATAATTTCCAAACCCTTAGCTTATTTTTAATTTATAGTCCTTGGAAAAAAAATAAGTGGATAGCCCAATCATTTATATGCCTGGGCAAAAGCAATACATCTATATAAAAGTACAGTGATATATTTCTGTTGCTAGTTTAATGTGCTGCTCTGTGCCCTGTGTGTTCTGATTCATTGGAGAGCAGCAATCATGTCGACAGGAGCTGTTCTTCAGTTCCCATCAGCGACAACTAAAGGCCAATTCAAGGTTGTGGTGGGGTCATGAATCTAACATAGTCACTGATAGAACAATTTTCCTTCTGCATGACACTGTCGGTGGGACACAGAGGGAATATACAGCCAGTACTGCTGCAGGTATGTCTTGTTTTCTCATCCATCCTCTCCTCTCCCCAGCCCCTTCCTCCTTTTTTATTTTTAAGTTTTGGCGACGGTGTGTGCTGTTAACAAGCGGCCTCTGAGGAATAGGGAATCAGTTTGTGGAAAATAAGAAGAGGGGAAGCTTCTAAGCCTTTAGGAACCCTGCATACTCCTGGCCTCTGTGCAGGGCAACTCAGCAACATCAGCTCAGGGTGAAAGCTGGATCCACCCCAAGACAACACGAGCTGTACATTTAAAGACATGTACAGTCTTATAAAGAAGAAAGATGCTGGACCAAACTCCACAGTGACTTCACCTCTGGTCCCGCATCCTTTGAGTTAAAAAAAGAGGCATTTTTATCCAGCTGTAACCACACCTGAGTTGCTGTCCCCCTGTGGTATGGAAATAAGACCTGAGTTTTGGCTGACAACATTATTTTCACACGTTGAAGCTTGTAGATGATCCTTCCAGTGAACTTGGCACAAGCTTTGAGCAAGTTGAAATAAAATAAAGCCAACTCCCAGTATTGTTTCTTCCATCTGTGTCACTGAGAGAGCTGATTTTGAAGCAGGTGAGTGTTATTTCCTTCTCTTGCCACTACCAGTCACCACAAGACTGCACTGGTCTAAAATAACCACCTATGGGAAGGTGCATGGTTACACTCCATGCCTTGTTTTTCCCATGCCTTGAAAGCCAAAATCCCAGCTCATATCTGCAGTGGATAGGGACAGGTCCCAGCTTTTCTTACCATGAAATTTGCCTCCCCTGTGCACTGCACTTATTCACTCCTGGAGCCAGGCCATGCTGCACAGGTCTCTGAAAAGGCCAGAGGTGAACTTGACCTCACCAAGGCTCGAGTTCCTCCTTCAATGGGCTGAACACAGAAAGGCTGAAGGACAATGAGCTTTTCTGTTCACATGGATGCTGCTCAACAGGGCCATGAGGAGAGGGAACTGCAGCCAAAGAAGGATGCAGGGGAGCCCTGAGAGGAGATCTGATCTCTTGAGGGATCTCCCCAGCTTTTTAGGGCATTTCCTTCAAAAGGAGTTCTGCCCTCCCTTGAAAATAAGGGTGTTCCCTCTTGGTTTTAAGCAGCTTCAAAGCCAGATGAGATCCAGCATGCCATTTCCCTTTGATCTGTAAGACAATTTCAATGGTAATTTACGTGGAAACACGAACAGGACTCATTTTAGGTCCTAAACATGAGGAGATGACCTGAATTTTTCTCTACTGCCGTGGCCTTTAAGACTTTATCAGACCATGGGCATTTCCCAACACTCAGTGTTGGGAAACTGAAACACACCTTGGCTTGCACATTGGTGTCAGGGTCCTCGCACAAGGACTGGGGATGTTTCCTGTGGGCTGTGTGATGGAGCCTGCCCGGCCTCGGGCCCCCTGAGCTCTCAGTACTCCAGGTGCTGTTGTAGATGGGGTTCCAGTGGCTTCCCCAGCCAGCACACGGCCTCACAACCTGCCTGGCACAGTTAGCACCCGTGGGGGCTGTGAGTCTAAAATTAGCAAAACACTCAAATCTAAAAATAAAGCTGTAATTTACAACTCCCTTTAATTGAATTTTATTCCTGCATTTGCCATTGAAAATATTCATAGATAGTGTAAAAAAAAAAAAAAGGGAATGGATATTTGTATTTATGAATAGTAAGGAAGGGCTGGAAGTGGAAAGAAGAGGGGTTGTGCAGCATTCCTGCTGACATGTAGGCTTCCCCAGCAGCATCCCACCGAGGCTGTTAGCTCTCACTCACTCATGCTCAGGCCCTGCAGCTGTACACAGCTGTGTCTAAGCATCCAATGGTTTTTTTTTCCTCTTGTTTATACTGTTGCAGTTGCTCCTGATCAAACCCACTGCAGATAAGATCACAGCATGCATTGAACTCAGAAGCAGAAGCACGTGTTGTCATCCTCTTCCATGTGTGCATGTGTCTGTTCCACCACAGGTGAAGAAAATGAAGAGTATAAAACCTCCCAAACACCAGGCTTTAGCCCTTCTTTGAGCAGAATGTTTTACCATATTTATTTCATTTGCATTAAAAATGCTTCTCTGGAAATAAAAGACTCGGATCTGTCTCATTATTTTAGATCTGAGCTGGCAACTGAGTTAATATTAAAATGACATATACACACAAATCACATTTCCTATGTTACAAATCACAGGAGCAAAGCGAATATACCAACATTAATAATTTACCTTTTGAGCTTAGCCCTTCTTTATTTTTCTGGAGCTCCCACAAGCAGATTGCCATTTCCTCCAATTTATTCATTATTCAAATTCAGTCAACAGTTTAAAAGAACATGTTTACCTACCAGATAGCTTGCATTTTGCTTCCATTTTCACTGCTCAGTATTTGTAACAAAGTGTGAGTCACAATCATGTAATTAAATCACATAATATAATTTCTTTTCCTCAGCTAAATCAAAATGTAATACTTCTGGGGAAAAAAAGTACTGCCAATGTGTCTATAAAAATCAAATTTCTACAAATAGCTTTGTCTCTGTCTGAATTTCATCTACATTCATTCTGATTGAACAACTCAGCCGCTTGGATGTTTAGCAAATGAAAATAAAAAAAAACAGGCAGAGAAGCTTTGTTTCCTTCCTTCTCTGTAAAGAAAGAAGGAAAATACATCTTCTTTCCTTTAGCAATCTTGTGCTTCTTCTGCCACCCAGCCATTCCTTTCCCCCTGGTTCTGCAGGTGCCATTAACAACAATAAGGCCACCAACAGCAGCTGCCTTTTAGTTGCCTTTTTTTCGCTTTCGAGCAGCAGCCTTTGGGTATTTGCAGATCATGGTGAAAATGGAAACCAACAGTAAACCAAAGAAACTTCAATAGCAGAACAATAAATCTTCTTCCACTCTTCACCCCAATTCTTCTTTAGCTTTCATTTTTCTTACTCAAGAAAAACAAGTGTTTTCATCCTGTTTTAGTTATTTTTTGTTAATTTCAAATCATATTCCTCATTTATTTGGGGGTTAACCAGACATGAAACCTGCGCATAGAAGTTTAAAAGGGCACCAAGCACACCTTTGCCACTTGTCCCTGTCTGATTTTTAGCTCAGCACTCAGGTGCTTCTTGCACTCAGAAGTGTGTGCTGTTTTGGTAGGATGCAATTCTTACCATGGCCACTGGAAAGGCAGCATCCCAGCAGCCCTAAGTCCCCACTCCAGGTTGCTCAGAGCCTCGTCCAACCTGGCCTTGAACACTTCCAGGGGTGGTACACCCATGACTTCTTTGGGGCAGCCTATGCCAGGGCCTCCCCATCCATGTAGTAAAAAAAAAAAAAAATCATAATGCATGTGTATGATTCAAACATGCGTGAGACAATTTAACTCCATGGAGGATTTCTGCCAACCCAGTCTGTGGTGCTGCTAAATGAATGTAAAATTTTAACAGCAGTTTGCACATGTACAGCTCTTAGAAAGGAGCAGAGGCTTTTCCAAAGAAAAACAGAATTGCAGGGGAGCTCTTCTTCTAAATCCATTCTGACTTCTAAATGGCAGCACTGTCTGCATTTTTGGAGGAGACAGAATAGATTTAGAAAGTGGCTGCTTATCGATTTATTGTCTTTATGCTGGACATAGGTTTTTATTAAAGAAAGCAGATATTCAATAGTGTTAACTAGTAATGGGAATTGACTTTTCACTAATTGCACAGAACCTGGCATTAATACACTTTAATAGAAAATAGGCTTGTGCAGTCCAGATCAATCCAAAAGTTTTTCTAAGTATGCTACAGATAAAGGATTCCAACAACAACAGCACAGCTAAATAAGACATTGTATTTATTTACTTATTGTTCCTCCAGTTATTGAGATAGGGAAATACCTCCAGGGAATGAGGGAAATGCTTCAACTCAGCTGCTTTTCCGCTGTTTGTTTGCTCCATAGGGCTCAGTATTTCCTGGTCTGCTATTCTGCTGCATTTCCTTAGTTTGTAAACAGAGGAGCATTTTTGTCTGCCTCAGGTACAGTGGGGTGCTGGCAGAATAAATGTCCTGGAAGAAAGACTGACATGAGAAATTAAAAAATTTGTCATTTAATAATCAATATAAATATGTTGTTGTTGTTATATTATTATTATAATTCACATAATCATTACTATTATTAATAGTATTATTATTATTGTTACCATTTTTATTACTGTTACTATTATTATACTATTACTATTTTACAATTACTATTATTAATATTACTATTATTATATTTGTTTAAAATGTTAAGGTTATGAAACAAATTCTCTATATGCCCAGCTTCTGGTTTTTCATTAGAAGAGCACAAGGGGATTACCAGCAGCAGGGCATAAAGCCCTGGTGTGCAGCTCCATGGGGCTCAGCTGGTTCCTAAGCAGACATCAGGACCTGCCTTCTCTGGGGCCTGGCAGAAGGAAGCCAGTGGGTACAGTCACATTGCACTTTCACCCAAGTGTTGTCACTGGTTTGGAACATTTACTAAACTCAGGTTTGCTCCCATGATGAAGTTAACAGGGAGTTTGCATCTCCTGTCAGCCACCTCTACAGAAAATATGAAGACAAAAGGGGATCAAGACTCCATGGCCATCCCACTGAAATTCTTGTAGGAAATGAAAATATGTGCTCTCACAGCAAATAGTGG
The DNA here is from genome assembly GCA_013398175.1 of Climacteris rufus. NCBI lineage: Eukaryota > Metazoa > Chordata > Aves > Passeriformes > Climacteridae > Climacteris > Climacteris rufus. The sequence continues at coordinate 2,991,683 of VZRZ01008454.1, read as the reverse complement.
TTCCAAGTGGAGCAAATTGGAGTCCCAACCCCATTTAGGCACTATTACCAGTCCAATAAAGCAGCTAATAATAAAGGATTGCTGCTTTATTTCATGCACTTAAATAAAACGGATTGGCAAAACCTTGCTAATCGTTTCTGACACTGGAGCATTATATCAGCAGACAGGCTTCTGGAGAAAGGCAGGTTTCTCCAGCAGTTCTGGACTTTTAAAGAGTGGAAGTCCGTGACTTCATCTGAATAAAGTTTGAAGCACTCTCACCTTTATAACTACACCTCCTATAGTTATCAGCTACTTTTAGATCCCCTTCAGCTTTCTCTGAGCCCATTCTGTGGGGTCCTGGCAGTGACACGGGGGCTGACAAAGGGCAATGCTCATTAATGCTTTGTGCTAGTTAGCAATGTATGCGTGTGTCACGGGAAAATCATCTTTAGTTCCATGTGGTGGCACAGTTGGCACAGCTGGACTTGTCCCATAGCTGGATTCCCTTGGAATGGCCCCCGAGGTGAGCCAGGGCATGGCACTGCTCTGCTGCTCCCCGGCAGCTGAAAGGAGCTCTGCAAAAGGAACCCCACACTTCTGAAAACTTCTGGTTCACCACAACACCCCTGACAGGAGAGAGCCAAACTGCAGAGGGAAAACCCCTCCCCAGTTCCCTCCCTAGGCTGGTCCCAGTGGCCCCATCCTACTTGGGCACGGGAGGGTGCAGGAAGGTGGGAGATGTGTCTGGCAGTGTTTCAGGCTGAGGTGGAGCTTTGCCATTTGAAAGGACAGGGAATGTGTTCCTGCAGGCAGCTGAAGGGCCCCCTTGGGATGCAGTGCACATTTGTTTAGTTCAGTTTGGGTGCAGGGCATGGGGATGACAACCCACAGCCACATCACCGGTGCCGGGTTGTTTGGGTCCCTGGCCCACCTGTGGCTGAGCATCCACCCAGGGACTGAGGGCTTTGCCCTGCAGCTCATCCCGCACCCTGAATCCCTCCTGCTGGGGAACAGCCTGCCCTGGCACGTGGCATGGCTCCCCTAGAGTGCCATGGCAATGTGCTCAATGAATAGAAAGCGTGGAGAACACCGTAATTATCTTTTTTCTTCTTTATTTGGTTGCTGAGTGTTTGTCAAAGAAATGAGAACTCAAACTGCAGCTCAGTGCTAAGGAAGCATTAGTAGTTTACCATGGCTACTATTTTAAAGCATGTTATGATGCTGCTTATTAAAAGTTACTAATACATTATTAATTAATATCCTATATTGAAGTGAGTTTATACCGTTATTAATCAATGATAAAGACACTTATATTTGTCCCCTTTCCTAACATGGTAGTTTATGCACAAAGAGCCACTCGTAGTGCCAGGCATGTTGCTTCTGGATACCTGCAGATATGCAGAGTAACTAGTCCCACAGGAATGTTTTATTTAGTCAGACAGCCCTTCCAAGTGAAAGGGTAACCATTTCTGATCATAACCTTGGCTTTGCACTTCTAGTAATTATCCTTTAGTTGCATTACCCTATTTGAAAAAGAGTTGTAATTGGAAAAAAACAATTTGATGTTCCCTGATGCATACTCTGACATGCATTATTTGCTTTTTATTCATATATAAATGTTCTCTATAATTCTATCAAAGAAAGGAGAAAAATAAAGCAAAATTGAAATGTCAGTTGCAATTTTTTTGACATGTGAGAAGCATCACCAACTAGTGTTGGATGGGAAAAATAATATTGTGAAATCAGTGGCGTCAGAGGAAAGAAGAGATGCAAAGGGGGAAAGAGCTACAGCCCCACTCTTCCAGAAACTGTTGCACATGGTAGTATCTAAATATTGAGCTGGGTGCCAGCCGTAACTGAGTGATGGATGGGCCTTTCCAATTACATTGAAGCAGAAGATGCAGAAGGATAGTTTCCAGCCTTCCAGCTAACTATTGAATAATTACTGAGGCCAATACAAGTCAATGGAATGCAGGTCCCCTTTGCTCATACCCCACGGGACAGAACACACACTTAAGGAGAAAAACACGGCTTTGCTTCTTCGCTCTTGGGCAGATTCAAACAAATCCAGTCTGATCAGTGGCACTTCTCCCACGTCACTTGCACCTGGTGTTTCTGAGAGGGGAGCTCCAACTGGTTTGGCTGGATCAACTGCACATACGGTCCTACAAGCACAGTGGTGTGCACACACACACACACACGACTGAGATTGAATCAGCCTTGGGCCATTGGAAGCATTAGGCAGATAAAAAATTCAGTAATTTACAGGTACAATGTTAGTGAGTTAGGTTCTGCCACTCTAGAGCAAAAATAGTACTTCAAACTAAGGAATCAGTGTGTGCTCAGAGGATACCCAAGGAAAACCTGAGTTTGGGCTGGAGAAGCCTGGCTGGGATGGAGTGTGTGCACACAGAGCTGAGTGCTGCAGCCCACTCACACCAGGGGAGAAATTGCAGACATCTTCTGCAGCAACTCCTAAGACAGATGTCTGACTGCAGCCCTGCATCCTCATCTGCTCCAAACCAGATCGAGCCCAATCTTTTACTTAAAAAAGTCAGCAGTTCACAGACAAGAATTTAACTCGGGGAGTCATAAAGCAGAGGTAGTTGGCACAGACTAAGCTGATATATTTAGCCTTTCTGGGGTTTTTGATAAAAGCAAAATAAAACCCACAGCCCAATAGGAAGAAAACCTCTTGTGAAAAATAAAATTCTGTTTTTGCCTAGAGATATAACCAACTTTCATTAGTGTCAGCTACTGTGCTTTCTACCCAGTTTGTTTATACTGGCCATGTCCAGCAGGAAGCACATGGAAAGTCATCTGTCCTGCTTCTGCATGTCTGGCTAGCCTGTCCCCACCTCCCAGCCTGATTCTGAGCTCCAAAGAGAATCATAAATATTTGAGATCCAGGCATTTGGCACATAGTATTTCATAGGGGCTTCAGGCTTCTCTGGCTCTTTAGGGAACAATCCTGTAAAGGTTACCCAGCATTTTATTTTGGGAATTCAGCAGCAGAAGGAGATTTTATTTTAGGTGTACACTGATGCTTGCACCCTAGCTGCCTTCCACGGTGGCTTCTTGGGATCAGAAGATCTTGGGCACAATCTCTACTTCTGCTTCACACATAACCAGTGAGGGTGAATGGTGTCTTTGTCCCAACAGCCCTGTCAGTCTCAGCATTTTATCCTGACACATTTCACGTGGGCAGAATGCACCTCTTTGCTTGGCTTGCTCACCCCTCTGAGCAATTTCACTCAAGTCACCAGGACTGTTAGTAGTTGCTCACTACTGAGACATGGGGCATAGCTGAGATCTGGAGCTCCCTCAGTGCTGATATGAGGAGCCTGTACAATTTAGGGAGCTTGCTGGAGGTTATGCATCCTATACAAGTGTATTTAACAGAGTAGTAACTCTAATTTTTCTCTTTTCTTAGAGATTGAACTGAAACTCCCAGGAACCCACACAAAGATAGCAAGTGACAATTAAGGCAAAATATAATCATGCTAATTAATAACTAATAAGCAGAGCTGGTTGTCAGGAGAGAAGTTTTGGGAGCATTGAAATCAGCTGTGAGGACTCAGCCCACCTGATTGAAAACTGACAAGCAAGTCAGCTGAGAGAGCACTACCATGTTATAAAACAGAAGGAAAGGAGGAGCTTGGAGGCTTCATGGTGACCTTTTTGGTTGGCTGTTTGGTTTTTTGATTTTTTTTTTTTTTTTTTGGTGCTACAAACTAACAATAGAAGATTTATGAAATGAAAGGAAAACTCATTCTCATCTGGATTATCAGGTACTCTAATGAAGGATTAACTTGAAAAATAAATACTGAATTAAGAAAATTTAAGCTACTGAAAGTCAGTAAAATCTTATTTTCCACCATTAAGCAAAGTAGTTGTGTTAATGGGTTCTTTAGTTTCAGTTTCTTAGGTGACTTGTGAGGCCTTAAAAGCTGTGAATGAAGCAGGCTCTCTGAATTCCCAGTGATTTCTCTTTGAGAATTTAAGTTCTGATGCTCCTGGTAAGCAGCATCTGATGGTCCAGGTTGCACAGCTGGTGCTTGCTGGTGTATATATATTTAATATATTGACTAATGTTGTCTACTTCATGGTACCAATTCAGTTAAAATGATCAGTTTGAAGGTCGGTAGAGCTATCAGTTAAAATGTAAGAACAAATGGAAAAGAAGTAAGAAGGAGAAAACTAGAAGCTGATAGTAGAGAATTGCTTTTTCTCCTGGTTGCAGGCTGGTGCTCTGCACAGACTCACAGTTTACACTCAGGTTGTAGAAGGTAATGGTGACATCTGTGGGCGAGATGGAGAACTGAGTTTGACATGAGTTGTTAACATTGTCCTTAGAGCTGCGAGAGGCAAGTCAGGGAGTGTGTGATACAGATGTAATCTGCTGCTGAGTACGTGTGAAGTGTTACCCAAGGAAGCTGGGGGGAGAACAATTAGGGCAGTTTTCTCCCCACTTAGTCGTGGTAGGAGAACCAGGCAAACTCCCTGTCTTGTCTTTTCCCCAGCCCAACGCATCTTACACTAGGCTGTTTCTGGCTCCTACTGTATCTACCCTGCTAAAACACCCGTTTGTCTGGGAAAAAGGACACGTGTGGCTCTTTGCCCCTGGCAGAAACCCCACCGTGGATGTCAGAAAGCTTCCCATTTCGCTAATGAGTGCGGGGCCCTGCTATGAGTGGGTTTCTTGGCTACCCCAACACCGTTGCTAAGGGAATGTTCAGGCAGGAGCTCTAACCCAAGGTTTTATAGCGAGATGTAAAATGTACCTGTGTCTACAAAAATTGTGTTGCTCTCCTCTTTAAGCACTAGCAATCATTGGTGTTTGGGGCCTGAGTGCAGAGATCTAATGAAGCCCAAAAAGCAAATCAATTTCTCTTGAGTGCTGTGCTAGTCTTGTGCTTGAGTCTGCTATACTGCAGCCTCATGGGTGTGGGTAACACTTCACTTGTGCTGTGCTCCATTTCTGGATGTGTCAATAAATTCCTCCCCGAGGCACCCCCAAACCTGGGGACCCATCTGGAGGGGGAGCTCATGGCCACGTCTGCAGTCAGCTGAGGCCCTCTGCTGGGTATGAGGCACTTGCAACGTGTGAATCCCCTATTTCAGAGCAGGAGAATGGGTTTGGAACAGAACTCCTCCAAAGAGTGAACCGGACAGTTTAGTGGCAACTGTTCACACATCCCTACAATATTTTTTTAATACATGCTTGGAGGACAGATGATGATTTGAAACTGTAGGCAGTGAATAAATAACAGAATAGTTCTTGTTATGGCTTCCACATTGGTGAATATTAGATGCAACTTGTAATTAATGAACTTTAAATATAATCACTTTGATAATTGTTCCTCTACTATTGGTAGGGCTTAAGAGCATATCTAATTTGAAGATGGAGACAAGTGTTTAGCTTTTGTTTAAATAAAGTTGCATTAGTGTGGCATTGACTGGTTAGAAGTCACTGAACAAAACTTTCAGAATGCTTGCTGAAGAATTATTAGGGAAAAACACCTGGATCATGAGGGACCAGCTACTCCATGTCAGTACATCCTATATTCCACTGACAGATCAGTTGAAAGATCAGCTGAAACTGCATTTATTGAGACACAACTGTGACTAAAAAATATAACTCTGATTTTAGGCAAAAACAAAACCTGTAAATTTTGTTTGTGCTTTTTCATGTGACAGGGAACTCTAAGGCCTTAATTCTGATTCCAGCAAGCTGTAGATGTTCCTGTCACACATCAAGTGACAGATGTCCACCCTAACACTTAACTTCTCTGGAGTTCTGTCACTACAGGATTTCAGTGAGAGCTTTTGTGCAGTTGTCTATTGGTCCCCTCTGGCTCATATGGGTAAGGCTAAAAGGAACATTAAAACAGGTCTACAGTAGGTAAAAAATTTAGTCACCTTAGCTGTTGTCTTCTTTTCCCTTAGAAGCTTTAATTCTGCCTTCTGGTTTTATAAAATCACTACTTTTGTGTAGGTCTGTCCACTTCCAGCTCTTTCTGTTGTCTTGAATGGTCACCCAAGAGACTCAGAAGTTAGGAGTTGTGTTAGTTACTGAAGTCATGAATTTAATTGATCAGAAGAAAACCAAATTCATGCTGTGTCTAAGGATAAGGTTATAACATATCTCCTAAAGACAAAAGCCTTTTTGTAGAATAATGCTGAGAATGTTAAGGTAAACCCTCTTTGAGTTGACTACCTGACTGTATTATACTGTTATTTAACAAAAATAATCCCAGGGATATTTAATTGGGTTTAAACTTTCCACTCCATGAAGAGGCACATCCTGTGTTGGCTATGACCACAAGGTTATGTGGCAACTCCCACAAAGTCCACAGAAGATGTGAAATTTGACCGTGTTCTACACTTGATGTGAATTTTGCTCTGTGTGAGAAAGTCCAGTGTTAAGGACTGGCTTGGTTTCTTACAGGACCCCAGTGCTGGAGCTTCTGTTCCATAAACTCAAACTGATCCATGGAATATGCATTATTCATAAACTAGAGTCTTTTAGTGTCATTGATTTGTCCCTTGAATATGTAAGCTTTGCCTAGGCATTAATTTTTGCAATTAATACCAAAAGAAAAGTTTTAATATGGCCACTGAAGTATATCTGAGTTTGCTTCACTGCATGTAGAGTTTAAAGTGGGTATGAGACCTGGTTTGTGAACTTTGGTTTTATGGACAGTAGTTGTTTCTTTTGGCCTATTAACGGAACATACCATGTAACAGCCTTAGTTATTGCTTAGTTACCAGCAATTCTGGTAGGTGGGGAAGGACAAATGCTACTTGGAGTCATATGCAATCACTTTAGATGATGACAAAATAGCTTTCAAAACAGAAGAATGTTAGAGAAATTCATGCTGTAAGCATTTTAAATCCAGCAAGATGGTGAAGTTTGACTTGCAACAATGTCTTTTAACAGAAAAATAGACGAGGGGCACATGGAACTGTATAAAAACATACTATTGAACTTAATAACATACTACAGCCTAAGCACATTAAAAACATACTATTGAACTTAATAACATACTACAGCCTAAGCACATTAAGGAAATGCAGCTAAATGGAAATGTCCTGAATATATTAGGAGGACACATGAACAGCCAACAGCAAGAAGTGATTTTTCTACCAGAAAAAAAAAAAAACCAAACCCTAAGTGTCCTGTAGCTTCTATAGCAATCAACAGTAGCCAGTACTTGATGCAGGTTTTTAGTCAAACAGCAATCCCACACATTCTGTTAGGAAACAAGTTAAGTGATTTATTTAGGACAGTAATCACTTGGTGGTGCATCTGTGAAATGAGAGACTGAATACATAGCTTTGCAGAGACTTAATGGAGAAGGAAAAATACAGTTCTAATAATGAGATGCTCTAGGCAACTCGAGTTACTGGTAGTTACTGAATCCAAAATCTGGCTGGTGATAAGTTCCATTCACCACATATTTGGAAGCCTGTTAAGTTTATTAACAATGGGGACTGCTGACTCTGGTCTAATTAAAAAAAAAATAACACACATAAGTGACACCACTCAACCAGCTTTTACCCTCTCACTTTCATGGATGTTTTCTGTTTGTATTTTCACCTAATTCAAAGGGTTACTTAGGAGAGGAAACAGATCCAGACATGGATCCTGTGCACAAGATTCACTGCTGTGTCAGATGCCACTGGCACAGAAGGGAAGCAAGCCATGGCTGTCACTCAGCTGTGCTGCTGCTACCTGGAAAACTGTAAAGGCTGTGTGGCTCTGTCTAAGACTCACATCATGGTTCTTGGGATAAATGTGGCTGGAACTCAAGGCCCATGAGACACATCCACTGGAAGAACAGCCAATGCTCTGACCAAAAAGAAAAAAAAGAGAGTCTGATTATTTTTGTAACAGATTTAATTAAAATGTAGTCTCTTAGTGCTTATACTCCACTAGCACCAGCAGATGTCAGCACAACTCAAAGCATAACTTTGGATTCTGGCAATGCAACATTCATGACATTTAGCAGAAAAGAAAAACAACATGCTGAACAAACAGCAAGATCATACAACTTCACTAAGTAAGTCTGCAAGAAGTTAACAGTATAATTGAACAAATGTGACCCAATAAACATGCAGATCTTCCAAGTTGATCAAAGAAATAGGAAATTTATACAAAACACAACAAAAATACAAAGAATAAGAATGTTGCTAAGATTTCATTTATAAAATCTTTTCAATAAACCTTTTTATATTGTAAAATTTTAATATTCTGAGGACAGATACTGTAGCAACCAAAGATATTTCCAATTCAACTGGGTCTCTTTTTGTTAACAGTCTAGATATCTTTGGTTTGGGAACAGATACTCAAATTAATTTCAGCTCTACATAAACCTCTATATGTAAGGTTTAAAGTGAAAGAAAAGTAAAAAAAAAAAAAAAAAAGAGGAGAGAGCTGTTGAAATACCAGTTCAGTCCAATTACAGACTGATAACAAACACAGCAAAATTATTTTAATTTTGCTCTATAGACACCAACAAAGTAATAAATTTTACTTTTACACAATGCCTTGACAGTTTAATTTCAGTACTGTAACAGTAAGGCTTCAATAAGGATAACTTGATCTCAAATCCCAGTAACTGGGATGAGATCTGAACACCTAAATGCTTTTGAATCCTTTCTGAGTAAAAAGGATTGGATTTGTCACATAGCTTCAGTATCAGGTAGCTTCAATGCTCTGTAGAAGATACAGCACTGGACAGAGCTTTAGTAATACTGCATGTAAATTCATTGAGAACTTTCAGAGTGTTTCACATGAAACAGACTAAAACCTATGAGATCCTGAATTGGAGAAGGAAAAATGAGGGACACATGGAGATGGTACATTCTGTAAAATGATGTATGAAACAATAATGAGTGGCTCAGGATAGATCACAATAGAATTTAGCACCTTGTACTTGAATACAGTGAAAGGCTGTTGAATGAGATTTTATTTGGATGACTAAGAACCTGAGTACAATGCAGACTCAAGTGAGAAAAGACAGTACTATGATGATCTCCATAATCACACTGAAAATGATGGTGGAAGCGAACACGTCCATCACGAGGATCGTGACAAATTCCCCTGCCTTTCCTTACGCTACTCAATGCTGAGTGTGCTGTGTAGAACCAAAGCATGGAGCCCACAGGCAGGATGAAATAATGCACAGCCACACTACCCAACGTGCTTGTTTCTGATGATCTCTCCTCCCTCGATCTCGATCTGCTCATAGAGCCACTTGCGGTCGCAGCGGCATTCGGTGCCGCACTTGTTGGAGCCGCACTTGGGGCAGGCGTAGAAGCAGCCCAGGCAGTCCTCGTCCAGGCAGTCACACAGGTCCATCCCGCTGTACAGCAGCAGGCCCTGGCTGTCGTACACCTTACTCTTGGCTGGGAGCACTTGCCTGCAAAGTGAGAGCCGACAGTTACTCCCGTGGCAAAATCCACTGATTTTGATGCCAAGCTGCTAAGGGTTTGTGGAGGGAAGTTTGCTTTCTTCAGGTGTTCATTGGAACACTTCATTTAAAAGACAGACATACCTTACTGTATTTGAGGAGAGATCTCAATCCCAATTTTATCTCAAATCTGTGCCCAAACTAAGCAGAAGAAACAGATGGAGAGGAAAAGGATGTGTAGTTGGTGAGCAGCACATCTACTGTGTGTTTCTGTCTTGTACATTTAAACTGAGGTGGAGAGCAGTGACAAGGCATTAATGTGGTATTTCTTGCATGTTTTAACCAATATTGCATGACTAGTTAAAGCTGAAAACTGGTCTCACCTTTTAGTGGGAAGTGACAGACAAAATTCAACTCCATATCCTTTTCCTCTATAGACAACGTGATTTAAATTTTTATTTTCTTCTAAATCAGTCACATTAGAAGGCTGTAACTTGTTATCTAGTACTGTCCAACTTGGACATTAATTTTGTGTTTTAAAATTAAGGTAAGGTCCTAAAACTTGCACACTTTTGTTTACCAAGTGTAACTACTGAGTTTACTGAAAGATGGTAACTCCAATATTTTAGGTGTAGTCTACTTGATCTTACTGTATTCAAATTTAGCCTATAATCAGAATTTTAGCTTAGGCATTTATGAATAGCTACATCTATGACCTGTGTGGTATTGTCATGCCTCACAAGCACCTGTTTGTATTTGCCTGCAAGATGGAGTGTATGTTAACATTTCGTCTTCTGTAGTGTTTATCTCAGGAATGACAGTGAGTTTTAATGTTCCCAAAACCAAAAAACCACGCCATACATACACAAACATCCACAAAGATAATGTTACAGGCTAAAGAGACACTGACCATCAAGGATATTTTATGTTATAATGAAAGATAATGTAAATTACCTGTCTGAATTAAAGGCTGCAATTTTTGTTTGCAGCCTTCTTTTCTCCCTTTTACTGGTCTCAGGAGTGAATTCAGTCTGGCGTCCTGGATTAGCAAACTGGAGAGACTTTAAAGCCTTAGCTGTACGCCCCTGAAGAAAGAGAAAATGTCATTTAATTACAAATACAGGTCTAAATTCCTAAGAAAATGTCCAGTCAGGCCAGGATATTGTAATAACCTAGGTGAATTCTTGACCCATGATTCTATGATTTCCCAGGAGAAACAACGTAAATTGTAAAATATTTATGCTAGAGAACTATACCTGTCTCAGAACCCAGCAATACAAGCTTTGAAAGCAGTTTTAATCTAGCTTTCAAATTTCACTCCTATCAGCCTCCTAATCACACTGACATGTAATTGGTAAGAGTTAGGGAGCAGCTCTTAGAACGCAGTAACTTAGTTTAGGGTGTTTATGGACAAGCTCTTGCCAGTTGGGTTGCCCACACTACTGATTCCCTGTGTACAGCTGGAACGATGCTCTGCTCCAAGCTCAGCTCTTGGAGCACTATCCTCCCACACCAGTTCATCACTGCCCCTGACCAAATGCCACGGCCTTCACAGCCCAGACACCACAACAGCACACTTAATTCACTTCAGTGCAGGTTCATTTCATAATGAACTGCTAGACAAAGTGCCTTTTTTTTTAACTGAACACACATCTTTAGAAGCAATTTTTGCAGTGTTCAGTTTTAAGCACAAAAGTTTGTTGTTTGCAAGGCTTGAATAGCAGCTTAAAATACCAGCAGCAGTCTGGTATTTACATGAACTTAGAAGTTTTAGACAAAATTTTTCAAAACTGAAAGGCCATAATATTTAATTAGAGAAGAAGATTTTTACGGCCCTCCAAATAAAGGTTTAAATACAGTAAACATCTACACATTTAAAAGACTACATTCTTTCTTATTTCTACTAGAGAAAAAGTTAATTTCTTTATGCAGTAGTGCTATGAAGCCCAACTCCAATAGCCTGCAGAATGCAGAGGGATGGGAAAACTGATCCATGTATGTACATCTGGATCCAGCTTTCTTCTCTGCCGCTCCTCGGGTTCCACATCCACACTTCCATTTATGATCTGCATACACTTGGGACACAGCTTCCAGCCAGGCACAAACTGCCTTCCAAACTTGGCACTTAGAAAAGTTGCATCATCTAAGTCAATTGCTCGTAAGCTTTTCTTGGAAAGTTTTCTGTGTATGTTAAAGGGATCACAACAGGATTTCTGTAGGTCTTCAAATCTTTCAATGTAAATTTTTGCGTGGTGGAAGCAGATTGTGTTGCTCTCTGAAAAGGTTATTCCAGTCCTAAGCTGAAGCAGCAGGAGGTCAGATGAAGATATATCTTGTTTAGTCTTGAAGCCAGTGTGACGGGTGTAATAAGTCTTATGGCATTCATTGGTAGCTTGAAGCTGAACTCCAACTGAACAAGGATCCATTTTTCTTCATCAGAACAACTTATTTCACTTGTTTTGCCCAAAATGTATTCTTTGAAGCCTTCAGGAGTTTCTATGAAGATCACCCTAGAGAAAGCATTAAAATCAATCAGATTTGAACTCCAAACTTTTAGCCATAAGCTAGACATATACTGCATTTAAGTAATCTAAAAAACACGTAAAGAAATGACAGCTTTCTAGTCTTGATAAAACTAAAAAGATAATACACTTATTCTGGAATTAAACCATGTATCTTATATTCCTTTCAGAGGCTTTTTTTCAGCCACTATAAATATCTATACAAAATGTTTAGTAGCATTACTCTCTCAAAAGCAATCTGGCAGCAAGGTACCAGGTGGATGAATTGTTCAGACAGCAGCCTGCTCTGGTCATTGGTTTTCCTGGGGGCCCCCTCTCTTGGCACAATCCCTTCTAGTCAGACCAGTTGTTAAGATTGCCCACAGAAAGAGTCTGCTGATGGCTAAACAATTCACCCATCCTGTGCCCAGGAAGTTTCCAAGAGGGGGGGAAAAAAAGCTGCTGAAGGTAGGGCTGCCCAGGCTGGCTGATGTCAGTGAGCAGTCTCCATCCAGCAGCCCTTTCCTCTATGTTCTTCCCACATGGATCAGGTGCAAGTTGCCACACTGGATCAGCCTGAGCCTTTTCAAGAGCCAGTCTGGGGTATGCACAAAGATTGGTGGTTCTGGACGTGTGCAGTTTTTGTGGCTTTTGTGTGCAGCTCTCTACTGGGCAGTTATTTAAACATAAATTCAATTACCAAATTGCCAAATTGAGCAGACTGGTCTCTTAGCCAATGTACAGAAATATGAACACAGCAGTGCCAAGACTTTAACACAGTATAGTAAGTTAACAGGATTGTTAGAATTAATCTGCAAAGCCACTGCTTGGAGCATTTTTGCAGCAGAAACCCTCTGGATTGCAATACTTTAGTTTTTCTGAAAGAGATGGGTATATCTGAAGCAATTACACAACACATTTCCATGTATTAAACTGCATGCACAGTAATCGCATAGGACGTGATATTTTCTAGTGATTTAACCGATGCAAACATAAATGATGTGCTGGGTTCTGCTATGGCCAGTAAACTTGTCTGAAAGTATAATTTTATATCTGATTTGAGACAAAACTGAGTATAACTGAACAATTATTTTTAAACAATTTTTTTTCTCAGACTATTGTTAAGAATGCTGCAACTTCCACATTTAAATTAAAGCAAGAAAAACAGGCACAAAGAGCCCCGAATGCAGAGGCACTACACACAGTGTTATAAACCCGACTTTGCAGTGAAGGGTGTGTGCTTCATTCTGAAAATGATGCAAGCTTGGTTCTGTTTTTTGGCAAGTGATCTGAAAATACAAAGACTCAGGAATTCTAATACTTAACACTGATTTCTTAGGTCGAAACCTAAATCCTGTATTTTTAGGGCTAGAATGAGTCCAGCCCTAAATTGCTAGGCCATGTGAACTCTTCTTCACTCAAATTTCTGTAGGCTAAGTTAACTCCTGTAGTTTTGCAGAGCTTTTCAGATTTGCACTGAGTAACATGAATAGTAAGTAAAGGGTAGATAACAATGAAATTTTAAAAAGTCCTTATTTTCAGAGCCTGCTGAACACTGCCTGTGGTTTCACTATACAAAAGTTCCAGCACCTTTGCCTGTCTATGCACTTTTACTGCAGTACTGACTTTGAATGACTCTTAAAATCTTTTTTCAAAGACTACCTATCAAACTTTACCATCTTAGTGAACCAGCTCTACTGAGAACTAATTTTTTTTTTTACTAGCTGCACAAAGCTTGTCTTTCAAACCAAGGTAAGAGGAACTGTGAACGATCAAAGCTCACTGCAGCCAAGTTAATATTTTAACAGCAATTTAGGTAATGCCAAATAACTTAAGTCTGTTATAGGCTATGCACCAAGGCTGCTTCAAGTGCTATTTTTGACTAATTCCGGCTGTGGAAGCTGGGGTTTGTGTGTGTGGCTGAAACACTAGGACAATATACAAGCGATGGTCTGAATTTTCAAAGTTTGCACATGTATTTTAAGGGAGAGCACCTCAGGTCTGTCACCTGGGTCTGTTCCAATGACAGTGAGCTGTGTTTGTCACCAACGCAATGTGCAGGAATTCATGGTGGAACCTTCAGTGCTCTTCTTCTCTCCTCCCCTTAGGAGGAGCACACGGCTGCTTTTCCCAGGAATTCTCTTTGGTGTTAACAGGAAAGCGCTCTTCAACCCCCCAAAACTTAACATGAAGGTTCGCAAGTGCACCTGTGCAATGTTTAATAATTAGTGTTCAGTGCACCCAACGATGAAGGTCAGGACAGCGGAGCACCCGGGGCCTGCGGGGGGACAAGGGGCAGGAGGAACGTGCCCCACACGGGCAGCGCCGGCTTTAAACAGGCCAAGGGAAAGAAAGGCCCGGCCCTCCCGCCGCCGGACGCGCGGCCTCAGGGCGGCCCCGGTACCGCCCCGTGGGCTCTGTCCCGCCGCGCCGGTACCTCTCCGTGATCCCCGTGTCGGTGGCTCCGTCCCGCCGCGCCGCTCCCTCGCCGTGGGCCCGCTCCCCCCGCGCGGGCGGCGGCCACCGACGGGCCCTCACCACCGGACGGCGGCCACCGACGGGCCCTCACCACCGGACGGCGGCCACCGACGGGCCCTCACCACCGGACGGCGGCCACCGACGGGCCCTCACCACCGGACGGCGGCCACCGACGGGCCCTCACCACCGGACGGCGGCCACCGACGGGCCCTCACCACCGGACGGCGGCCACCGACGGGCCCTCACCACCGGACGGCGGCCACCGACGGGCCCTCACCACCGGACGGCGGCCACCGACGGGCCCTCACCACCGGACGGCGGCCACCGACGGGCCCTCACCACCGAGCGGCGGCCGGGGCGGCACTTCCGGCCGGGCTCTGCCGCAGCGACACCTGGCGGCTCGGAGGGGGCGGCACCGGCCCGCGCTGTGCGGCGCTTCCCGGCACGGGCGGCAGGGCCGGGCTGGGCCGTCACAGGAGCTCGGGAATGCCTTGTGCTTCCCCGGACTCCCCTGTGCTGTCCCGGGGCTGAGCTGTGCTTCCTCCGGCTCCTTCAGACACTGTTTCACGCGGCCCCGGAGCTGTTCTTTGTGATAAATAAACCTGTTGCCGTGACTTTTGCAGTTCTGGATGTTATCATTCTTTTGTAACTACTTTCTCACACATTTCTCTGTAAACGCAGCCGTGTTGTTGTAACGGTATCTTTTTGTTTGCATTCCTTTCTCCTGGGCACAGAAGTTTGATGGACATTTCCTTTGACCAGTGTGATTGAGGGATGACAGGCTCTTCCCTCCAATGGACAGTGATTTCTAAAATGCATATAAAATAAACTGGGCAGGTCTTGCCCAGCAGTTGCTTCTTACTTTCCTAACAGGTGTCTGTCTCCTTCTTTCGTGTCATTACTGCGACATAAACCCCTCTCAAATCTGTTGCTTCGTTTTGGGGAAAAACCCAGCACGGCCTTTTGGTCACCAGAACGCCTCTCAAAAGTCTATTGATCTTCTTGTGGTGGTGTTTTGGGGGTTTTCTGTTTGTTGGACTTTTAAAAATTCGGTGATGTGTCCAAGAGGCGTCCAGGGGCGGTGCCGATGTGGTTTGGGGGTTGCGGTGGCAGTGCTGGGTTGAATGTTGGACTGGATGGTCTTGAAGGTCTTTTCCAACCTTGATGATTCTATGAAAGTCTTCAGGACAGTGGCTTTTTCAGGGAGGAGGCATGAAATTTTGACTAAACTTCATTTGTTCCAAATCTAGACAGTGAGACCGCACCCTAATTATTTTTGGAGTTTTTAGAACAATGATGGTAATAGGCAAAACACAGGTGCCCTAATGTGTACCTTAAATTTATACCAATTCTGGTTTCCAATGATGATGCTAGTGATATCTAAAAGAAAGTCTTAAATTACCACTTAATGCCCAAAGTTTTTGCTGCCTTAACTAACTAATTTCTGTCTGGCTTTCCAACAGATCTCCAGTGGACCCAGCAGCCTTTGTCAGTACTAGTAAAGAGATTAGGGAAAGGGTGTTTTCATGTAGAAATATGATACTGAAATTTTCTGTATTCCTTTAGAATGAAAGACTAAAAATCAGGATGTCTTTTTACCTACCTGTTTGAACAATGTTGAAGAATTGGTGGGATTGTTGTTTGAAAATATTGAAAAGCCTGTGGAGTTCAGAAATTATTCTATACATGTTACAGGAGATACCCAGGGTTCTAAAGCACGGGAATATAAAGCTTTCATAGTAATCTGACAGTAACAGCCTGTAGGTTGTGCCATTTTCTCTTTCTTCATCTGACC
Organism: Climacteris rufus; assembly: GCA_013398175.1. Classification (NCBI taxonomy): domain Eukaryota; kingdom Metazoa; phylum Chordata; class Aves; order Passeriformes; family Climacteridae; genus Climacteris; species Climacteris rufus. Next base: position 2,975,508 of record VZRZ01008454.1, on the reverse strand, counting down.
ATTAAAGACAACCATTATAAATTCCATATATATTGCTTAAGTCATACATTGGCTCGATGACAGAGAGACTGTGAAGTGCTGTTATCCAAAAAAGGCTTCAAGAAGGCTGCTTCTGCTGACTTGTGTTGCTTAGGATGAAATATGTGCAGTTAATGAAGGGGAATAATTCATGAGAGGAGATATTTGAGATACAGGTTGTGACATCAATTTGTATTAAATAAATATAGGAAGAGCAGTGAGGTGTCGACACTTTTTCAGTGTTAGTGTCAATCTGGGCTGAATGTGTAGGGCTGGATTCAGGTTATCTGGGAATTAACTTGTAACAAGTCTGCCATCAATGGATTTAAATGGGGTTTGGTTGATCACATTAGCTTTTCTCTGTGTAAATGGACTGGTGCCTTAATGAGGGAGAACTCTGGGTTTAGAGTAAAGGGATTCAAGATATGAAGGTTGAAGGGTAACAGGAACAGGAGCTAGGCTAGGTGTGGTAGAAATATTCTCATTCATCCTGGTAATACTGGGCAGGAGTTTAAATTTGTTTCTCTGCCAGTGCAGGTTGACTCCATATGGCTTTTTCTTTCCTAAGTGCATCTGAAAATTGTCAATGCTTGTGCTGCACTGGAAATATGCATGTTAAAGTAATTGTTAATGGATTTTATGTTGAAGAGTAGCAGAAGTGCTACTCTCTCCAGTTTTGGTCTGCTTGCTAAGAGTCAGTGATTAGTGTGTGCCCCAGTTCCCTCACGTGTGAAAACTGAATAAAGTCATATTGACAAACATTATCACTTAAAAATTGTTGTGTCTTTCTGTTTCTGATCTCCAGAATTTGAAGCAGTGGCAGATTTGTTGCTGACCTGCAAAAAAACATTAGGATAGACTCAGAAGAAAGATAATATAGGAAATGTAGTCAATACAGGACAAATTCCAGGGAGACCACTTCAAATTTCAAAAGTAATCAAGCAAAATTTTATCATAACTTTGCCTATCATGTGAACAACATTGTTCAGCATTGTTTTAAGATTTTACACCTTATCCAAAGAAAACTTCTAGAGATTCAGTTTATCTGCATAATATCCAGGTAAACTGGCCTAGAAACCAGCAAAATACTAGTAAGGGTCAGAGATTTGATTTAATTTTTCCTTCAATCTAAGCAAGTTTGAGGATGCTGTTAAATTTTTTTTTTTGGTAGTGAAATAGGTTAAGATATTCCACTAATACAGAATCACTGTTTTATGAAGTTTTTCTTTTAAACTGAAGTGTCAAATGGAGTAAAGTATGTGTATATTTGGCATATTTGTTAAGGAAAACAGCATCTAATTTAGATTATATATTTTTGTTATTACAAGAGATCATATTTCTTTTCTTTAAAGTTTTTAGGCAATCATCTCTCTGTCTATCTCCTAACAAATGTGCTGGAACACTAGGTGGGCATAGATATTGTCTGCTTTGAGTTCTTTCTATGATTTTCTTATAAAATATTGTCATCTACTCTTTCAAAAACATAAAATTTGACATAGAGATTGATTGCAGCAGGTAAAGAGGCAGAAAAATCCGATAGCTTTGATAGAGAAGCATTTAGGCATAAATGGAAAAAAGAAAATAAGTAGCCTACTTGAGCTTTTCTTTGTAGAAAATGTGGTGCCAAGGGCTGCATTTTATCTGAAAGTCGTGAGCTAATGCCACCAACAGAACTGTTTATTTCATGCCAAATCTTGAAGTCATCAAAAGTCTGGATATTACCATAAAATTAATGAAAAAAAGAAATCTTGAAAAGTACTTTGGGATATTTTATAGCCTGCTAATAAGTTTTATTTTGTAAGATATGGATAAAAGAGCTGTACGGACTTAAATGACTTTCTGGCCTGGTTGGTCTTTTTTTTTTTTAAATTTTAATTTGACAATGTTATAAAGACTATTGATTGTTTTAAAAAATTGCACTTAAATTTTGACATACAACTGTTAAAGCTTTGGGTTCATATCATGCTTCAGTTTTGAGTAGTAGAAATAATAGAAATTCTGTCCTACTAAAAAAAATTAAAAGCCCCCTCACCACTTTGGTTCTCACTGTGTCATGAAGAGAATAATCTACTTTACTGCTATCTGACCTTGGGATGCCTCTATGGGAATCTTCTGCCCTTTCCAGGCTGATTTTGTGACAGTCTTTATAAATATATTGCTTGGAACACTGTCTGCTCAGTGAGATCTTTGTGTTGAGGAGGATTTTGGCTGCTCCTTGCAGTCTGCTCCTCTTGTTTAGCAGTTTCACAGATGATGTAGCATCACCCTGTTGCTGCACTGTGTTCTGGGGCTGAAGAGAATGTGCTTAGGGACATGGATGTCTGCTGTCCTTTGGAATTGGTGCAGCAACTCTCTGCCAGTTTGTACCTCATTTGGGGTACAAATCCAGTGTTTGGGATATTTCAGAGTTTTCTTTACCCATCTGTAAAGGTATTGAATTTATTTCTGAATCAAAAAGCAGGGACATTGCTAAAAGCAATCTCATTCAGCCTCTTTCTAGTCACTCACAGAAAAACTAATACTTGCACAGACCCAAGACAAGTCAATGCTTACTCACTGGTAACAGATTAGGCTGTTCAAGGAATTTAAGATTTGTCCTTTCAAAGAAAAATGTGCTCTTTGCGCTTGGCTTGATGGAAAATGAAGGCTGTTAATCTGAGTTGGTGAAGAGTCAGATAGGGAAAACTACTGTTTTTGCATTGGTATATTCTGAATCCCTTGTCTGTATGTTATTTCTTCCCAATGCACTCTGTCCCAGGAAACAAAGAGCACAGCTATGAATAAATGCCTGTGTGTGGGCTTTATGTCAGAGTGTAAGTGTGGGTTTGTGGATCATCCATCATTCCAGGAAGCCTTGCATGATTTTTTGCCTATTAAATAGTAAGGCTTGATTTGTGGTTATTCTGCATTTCTTTTATGCTGTTTGCCACAGAGGACAAGCTCCAAGGGTGTCTTAATTGAACACCAAAGCTGAGGAGAGGAAATGAACAGGTTAGCATTTAGGTCTAGAAGTGTTGGTTCTGTAGCTGCCACCAGCTAGTGAAAAGAACTCTAGTTAAGTCCTAATTTTGGAAAACCAATCCAGGAAAATAGTTAGCAGTGATTATTAGCCATTTTCTGAAAACTCTTGTGTATGATGTTGTCAGTAAAGGGAAAATTCTCCTGTGATATTTTTATTCTAGGAAAACATTTACTCTGTTGACATGGTTATACTGTCGTAGAACTGTTTCTGCTACTATGGGTAGCTGACGCATGCTATATTTAAAAAGGTTATTTTCCAGGGCAAATTGCATCTATCTTAACACTCACCAGTTTGCTATCTCATTGAGAAGGTCCTAAACAATATCATTTAGAGGACTGGCTTGCTGAAATCCTGAAGCAGGCCAGTAGCAAAATAAGAGTAGCACCCTGCAAGCCTCAGTGTGGACTTATGGCCTTGAGGGCACCTGGGCAAGCTTTTGTTGTTGCAGTTATGCAGGTATAATTCATGTGGGACACAGATTTTAGTACAGTTTGTGCTTTAGTGAGGCCCTGCTGCAAGGTTATCTTTGCTTGCTAAGTTTTCTATTCCTGACACATCAGTTCTATGATTCCTCAGTTACACTCAGGGAACAGCAAGTCCTGGAATGTTTGTGACAAGGAGTGTCAGAAACTGACACTTATGTTTGAGCATCAAGTGAGTTGCAGAGCTTCTTATCAAACAAAGTCTTGGTATTAAAATGGTCACTGCAGCTGGGTGTGTGCATAAACCAGAAATGAAATGTTTCTGTGAGCTTATGGTTTTTCAGTCCTCTTCTGCTGCAGGGCTCTGCACAAAATTCTGTAACTATTCTTCAGTTCTGCAGTGTTCTGCTCCATGACTCACTGTACATCAAACTTTTCTGTCAGCTGTAGCTATGGGAATTACCATGGTTCCTTGAAATCCTTTTAGAAATAAGACAGTTATCCCATGAAACCTTTACTGAAATCAAGTTTATTTTTATCTTTTCTATTTTTACATTAGAGAATGATTTTTTTTTTCCAAAGCATGGGAGACAGTTACATTGTCCATCAGTTTTATGGCCTTTTGACAAATCACTGACTGAAAACACACTGTTTACCCCCTGATTTCATGCCTCATTATGTATTTGGAGAGAAAATGGTCCATTTGTCTGCAATTTATAGGTCTCTAAACAGGTACCAGCAACTACTGTGAATAGTCAGAGTATAAACATATCAGATTTAACTTGCAGATATGAATGTAAACTCATTACATATTGTATTAGGTTGTGCTTTTTAAAAGTGTTCAAACAATCAGATTTTGGATGTTTTATCCTGTCTGTTGTTGTTATGAAAGATAAACCAGGAAAGACTGACAAATGATGGAAGGAAAGCCAAGTGTTTCCCGTCCCCTCTCAAAAACCACAGTAAAACATGTTCAACCTAAGACCACTTTGTTGATGTACTTTGGAGCGTTAAAGCCAAACCAATGCTGCTGTTTATTATGCTTGAACTAAGCAGTTTATGACCCAGTCAGTCTATAGTTTATCAAGTGCTGTACAGTAGTTTATAAGTCACAGCAACAGTTTTCTTTATAGATTTTTTAATTCAAGCAACACCTCAGCTTCCAAAGGTAATGAATATGAGTTAATATCAGCAGCTGTACTGACGAAAGAAAGCTGTTTCCAAACTGAAAGATGACCTAGAAAAGGTTTCTTACTTTTGACAGTAATTATAAGCTTTGATTTTTCAAATTAAAAATTTTCATCTTATGCCTTTATTGAAAGTGAAAGAATAAGAACGAACATGCACCATGCAGTTAAAATTTCTTTATGGAGGGAGTGACATTGTATACTTCATTAAGACTTCTTGTTTCTCTGGTTTTTATTGTCATTGCAGTGCCAACATTGTAGCTGAGGGAAAGGGGAATGTCCTGGTCATCAGGACATCTAAGTGTGTCACCGTGTGCCCACAGAGTGTTGAGGGAAGGCTCCATGTGTGTATCTAACCCCTGGTTCCTGGGATCAGCTGGAGTCTGCTCTAGGCCCACAGTGTAGACCCAGTAGTGAGTTTCTTTGAGATTCCAGGGTCTTTTTATACTATATCTGAACACCTTCTTCTAGAATAGCTTCAAATACCTTGTTAAGGCAGCTCATACCATCAGCTGGGTTTACTTTTTCATGTCTTAACATTCTTCTCTTTTCATTGACAACTTCAAATGCTCTTTTAAAGTTTTTCTCTGGGTAAGTTGAATACCAGCTTCACAATAATGGAATGCTATCGTTTTATCTGTAATGGTTTTCTCAGATCTGTCTCTGAGGCAGTCACAGCATGTTAGTCTGCTGGTTTGATTCTGACAAAATTTTGCTTTTCCCCAATAATATGTCTGATATGAGCATTCTTTGTCTTCTAAGAAATCTTTGTTACTATCGTATCTGAAAAGTTTTGTTTCTTGTGTCAGTAATGTGAATTTGGCTATGATCTATATCCACACTTATTGTTGAAAAATAAATTATTCATCATTTAATTAACGTTTGGAAAGTCCAGGGTTTTCCTGAACTTTAACAGTTAGCAAATTGTTAGGACTTTTTGCTTCTATTTCTTACTTTGGATCAGCTCAGGGTTGTTCTCAGACAATTGAATTGCTTTGTACTTTCTTGTTAGTACCAATTTTTCATTGTCAGGGTACTGTGTTGAGGTTCTGTTTATATAGGGTCATCAGTGTTGCTGTGTGACTGAGAATAGACTATACTCTTATTTCTTTCACTCAGTAGCAAGATATTTAATCTCTTTTTTTTGACGGTAGAGACTTTTTAAAATCCACTGAGATATTTTTGTAGTTACAGAGCTATCCAGCCTCCTCCAAATCTGGTGATGTTAGGAAGTATCACATGCTTTTACATAGTTGATAAAAATGTGCTCAGTGGTGGTTGAAATCCACAGTGTCATGGGGTTAACTCTGATTCTGAAATTTTCTTCATGCAGTTCTGAAGTGCAAAGAACAGTTCTGTTATTGGGAGTGATACCATTTCATCAAGACTCCAGGTTCTCATTGTTTAGCTGGAACAAAAAGATTACCATTATCTGCTTGTCCAGCTGATGTGTAGTTATCTATACATCGTTTCAGGTTTTCAATTGCAGGAGAATTGCTTTGAACACATCTGGTACTTTCCAGTTTTTATTTTCAAAGGAGAACATGCCTTGTTCTCTTACAGTCTTTAATATCTGACTCTTATTTTCCTTTCGCAAGTGTGGCCTTTTAAATAATTCTGATGAGACAAGTCTTTTGCTGATGTTTTACTTGTTACTTGATCACATCCTTACTGTTTGGGCAGAACGGCCATGCTGGCAGAGTGCCACTGTAGAATCAGGTCTTTGGTGAACACTTGCCCTCAAATTATGCTTCAGGTGTTTTGGCACGGGCTGTTGGTTCGGGGTTTTTGTTTCTCTGGGACCTCTCAAGAGCAGAGCTAAGAAAAGGCAATAGCTGATAAATTATCTTAAAACTTTGGTGAGCAAGATAGCCTCCCCATTTGCAGCACATATCCTTTATATGTACCTGATAACCTGAGTGAGTCTGGACTGCCTGAGTCTCTCCCCTGCACTGAACATCCTCCTGTGCTTGGTGTGGGCTCTGCCCAGACTGAGTGACCTGTCAGAGTGTGTGACAGCTCTCACCATGCATGGGTTTGCATGAAACAGAACAATGGGATGGTGGCTACCTTTGCAGTCAGAATCTGGAAGCTGGGAAGTGCTCACAGAGCCCACAGTTGTGCTATAAGAAATGTGTGTAGGACTGAGTTACATACATAAATTTTAGTTTAAAAGGATTAATAATTGTGTAGTGACACTGATCTTTCAGATATTTGAAATGAATAGTCTCCTTTCTGAACACGTTTTGGTTTGTTTTTATGTTTTTATTACCCTCCAGCTATATGAGACAAACATTTGGGCCATTTTTTTCTGTTGAATTCATGTTATTTAAAATACATAAACAAAACACTGGAACAGTTCCTTAATTATTCACTTTAATGCACTGTGACCAAAATGTTATTTTCCTTTTGTGCAATTTCCTTTTCTTTTCTGTAATCTCAGTGTTTATGGTGGTTTATATTGCTTTCTTTTCCTTTATTTTGAAGCCTATGCATATTATGTTCATCCAGCCTCTTTATGGTACAACACTAATGAGTGGAAGAATTTTAAAAGTCTCTATGACTCTTACTCTCAATGATAAACATGAATTCACTAACTTTCTAATGCTTTCTTGGATTTTGGAATATTAGGAAGTCCTTGGAAAAACCCTCAGCATATCAAAATTCCTTAGCTTTGCGTAAGTGTCCTACTGTAAGTGAAAGTTATAGATACAAGTGCAATTTTTAATTTTGGCAGCCAGGAGCTACATTTATGGGCTGCAACTTGGGTGTCAGTTGCTGCTTTAAAAAAA
>VZRZ01008454.1:2914049-2964860 GCA_013398175.1 Climacteris rufus | reverse complement strand
TTTTTTTTTTTAATCTGGCAAATATCTTCTGGACAGCAAACTTCTGTTGTATCCTGCAGTTCTGGAAATTCCGCAGTCTCTGTATTAAAATTCCCTCACCTCTGTTCAGTTCAGAAAGTGTTCAGAGCTCTTGATTTTTCACATTATTGTCTCCTGGTCTTTTTTTTTTTACCATCAGTAATGTTTTGATACTCAGAAAGAGTCACACTCTAAAAGATCAGCTATTTTGTTAGAATCAGCATTTCAATTGCTATGATGATAGCTTGATCCTGAAATGAGGATCTGCCTGCAGAGATGTTACTGAATCTTCTGTAACAGGTAAGCAATGTAAAAGCACTATGAATGCTCCAGATTTTCCTAAAAGTTTGCTTGCTGATGATGGTGCAAGCTTATATGCTGCCCTGAGAAGCACAAAGCCAGAAGCATTCCCATTAGAGTAGCAGGCAAAGGGCTGTTAATCCACTGAGTGTCTTGTTGAAGAGAAAATTGAAAAGTCTTCCTCATCTTAGTCTTAATCCAGAGCCTGATGAAATTAGCAGGTGACTGTGAGTTAGGCCTGGCTTGCAGTGTTTCAGTGAAACTAACAGTGAGGCAAAAACTGCCCTGGGTATTTGTTTTTACAGGATCTCCATCACTTAATCTGCAGGAAAGAGGTAGAATACATTAGTTGGCTTTTCTAGTGCTTTTTTCAGTTGGGAGGTGAGATGTTCCTGGCCCTGGCAGTTTACTGTGGATTCCATGACTATGTTCCATTGAACAGGACAATGACTACACAAGGGACAGCTTTGATACAAATCTATTTTGTCTGGAAGTAGAGACCTGGAATAGTTGTAGCTGTCTAGATTATCTTGCTCAGCCTTAGAGATGTTACAGTTCATTGATGTTTCTCCTGCTGCAGAATTCTGTGTCATCTTCTGCCTGCATCCTTTAATACTGCTTTCCTGCCGGAGCCTCTGAGAAGATACTGACCTAATCTTGGGGTGGTGCTGCCTTATCTGCAGTAGGCCCCTGAAATGTCATAATGCCATGTTTTTACTGCAGAGGTAGTATGCACTGGCAGTAATTGATGAGAACCTTATCTGACTCTTGGGAGAACACCAAATTACGTTACATTTTTTTCTTTAGCTAACCAGATACATTTGTTAATTGCTCAGAGAGGCTGAGTCCCCATTTTGGTGCTGTGCTAATTTTCATTATATTTAAATGACACCCCACACCCCTTATGGGTCAATCATCTTGTGTGGAAAACAATGTTTCAGCTAAAGAACTGTATTTGGTAGGAACTGAATCAGCAGCAGTGGTCAGGGAGCAATTGAACTGACTGCAGTGACAGTGAGCCTAGAGTGTGGAGTATCCCATACATTGCTCACTTAAAGTTTGTTTCTCTATAAAAGATCATCTATGAAGTGAGCGCTCCATGTTTTCTAAAAGGAGAAATTGTGGTTTTTAATGTCCTGCGTTTTTATTGCCTGTATCTTTTCTCATGTTGCTTCCAAGAACAGAGGTAGGGATGTCAGTTTTCTGCATGCTGGCTGTTTACAGACAGTTTGGTGAGGACTGAATCCTCCTACACAAAATCAGGCAAGAGAGGGAGTGTGTGCCAGTGCCTTGTATTCCTCACCTGGGAATGCAATGTGTAATGCCATCTTGTGGAGCTGTGTTATATTCAGTATATAAATGAGTAACAAACTCTGTGGGTTTGGTGGGTGCTTTCCCCTTACCTTAGAGGGAGACCTGCACATTTATCTTTTCATCAGAGAGAGAATAAACCCCAGAGCTTTATCAAGAGTAGTAAATAATTCATGGCTTCAGAATAACACAAAGGTACTTACAGACAGGTTGTGAGGGAGACAGTTTAATATTCTTGATCAACATGTTAAGTATCTCTTTTCCTACAACACAATATTCTTCTTACTGGTATCATAGCAAAGGAGAATTTTAAGGCAAGATGTGAAGGAGAACCAGAAAGTGCTTTTCTGGATGTGTCAGCTCTTGACTTGATAGAAAGTATAGAGGTGTCTAAAAGATTAACAAGAAGATGATGGGAGCTGTCACTATAGCGTGATTGGAGGCCTCTAAATAGTTGATGAGAGGTGATGGGTAGGAAGGATCAGTGATAATGAGCCTTGAAAATGATGGCAAATAGCTTGTGGTTAATGCAGTACAGAAGGGATGGTCAGCAGAAGGTTGCAAAGAGCAATGATATTGTTGGATTGGCAAGCAAGGCTGATGGTTTGTGCATCCATAAACCTATAGACCTATTATCTACAAAAAGTGCAAAAGATTATTACTTTTCCATGCCTTTTACTATTTGATGTTAGCATAATCTCTGACAAATAAATATTTTCCTTTTGTCTAATATATCATTGCAGCACATCACGTGGAGTATGGCATATTCTTTGTTTTGCAGCTGAAATGTGCACAATGAGACACGACACAGATGTTTGAAGAAGTAGTAGCTCAAACACCAATTCTTAATTCTTCATGGGCTTTCTGTTGCTTTCTTAACAAACCACAACTGTATCACTCTCTTGCGTGAAAGTAGGTAAACAGGTAAATGTTGTTTCTGTGAATGTGAAATGCCCTTTTAGCAGAGGTGGTATGGTGTGCCTGGCATTTGTATTGGTCTGTGTATGCTGTTTGGCCATTATTTCATGCTTACAAAAAAAGGAGAGTCAACTTCTGTGTGTATATTTGATTTGGTTTTTTGTTTTCTTTTGATTTCTTTCCCACCACACTACATGTGCTTCAACAGTGCTCAGCTAGTTTTAACATATGTTAAAATATGTTTGAGTAATTCAATATTACTTCCAGCAGTTCAAGGAGACTGAATTTCTGGCTTATACATGGAAATTATACTTGGGAAACTTCATATTTATACCCATGCTTGGTGGTATGCCAAAGATTCTTTTTAAGAGTTGACATTCTTCAGCTGAAACAGAATGATGCTGCTTGGTTTATGCAACCCATCACAACTGCTAAGACTGACAGGATTTCAAATATTGAGTCTTTACCACTTTCTTTGGAAATATTCTGAAAGAAATATTCTGAAACAGTCTGAGGGTAAAATCACCAGATATATCAGTTTAGCTTGCTTGCTAGCATTCTAGCTCATTCTTGAGCTGAGAAAGAAGTTATATCCATTGATTAATATCCTAGTTTTTTGTACTGTTCCAGACACTTCTGTGAGATTATCTTCTGAGTGAGGTCTCTGTAAGTGTTGATCCAGAGGGTAATAATACTCCTAGAAAAGGTCTAGGGGGAATTAAAAGGAAAACCTCCTCCACTCCAAAATCACATGAAATTTCAGTCTTTCTGTGTCTTTGACAGGATAAAAAGAACAGTGGTAGATTCCTAGGGTAAGATCCCTATCTATTGAAATAAAAGGAAACTAACTGCTTACTGCCAAGGTACATTTTAAAGTACTTCTGTCTTATCATATTAAAGGAGAATCTTGCCATGCCCAATCTTGCCATGCCCAATCTTGCCATGCCCAATCTTGCCATGCCCAATCTTGCCATGCCAATCTTGCCATGCCCTGGCTCCATTTCATCTCTTCTCAATTGCCTGGAAGGGACATAGCCCAGAGGTGTCCTTAAGTTACGCTGGAGTGGAATAGACTTTAAGATACTTAAAAAGATGATGGGAAGCCACCCATAAGTGAGTTTTGAACCTTGGTGCAAATAAGTGGTTTAGGTCACTTGAAAGAATCACTCCCAAAGGCATTAGCAAAAGCAGATTTAATATAAATGTCCAAAAGGGACACTGTTTACAAAATTCAGTGCAAGGCTCTATTACTTACTACAGAGATGAAGCACACAAAGGGAAATCAGCTTGAAATCAACACAGAATGATTTATGTGCAGACTGGAGGCACAAAAGAGTAAGGGAGACCCTCCTGTTCAGTTACAAGGTTCATCCTTTCTAACCTGATGGAACCTTGGTCCAGGAGTCCAAACTCAGCCCCAGACTTGATCGATGGTTTGTTTATAAAAGGATTAGCAGCACTTACTCATGGACTAATTTAACTTTAGCAAAACCATTCACTAGGATTTATGTAATCACAAGAGTATCTGTGGATCTGGGAAGGCAATGTTCACTCTACTCTGGCTGTGTACACACAGACACAAAGAGTTATATATAAAGGTGTACCTGTCAAATTCCCCTTGAGTTCAGTGGGATGCATTGGTTCTCACTGGGCAAAGGGTTCAGCCTTGAGGAGGCAGGGTGTGAGCCAAAGCCCTGCTGTCAGCTTGTGTGGATGGTCCTCTGAGTATCCCAAACTTGAGAGCTGGCAAACTCCAAGAGGCATCCCACTCAGATGGAGATGCTGGCGCAGCCACTGTCCTCTAGCAAAGCTCAAAGGGCCTCAGGACTGCTTCTTATGGGTTGTAAGTTGTTTGACTTTAAGCATTTGTCAATCCCCACCCTGGCTATAATCCAAAATGGCAATTACTGGAATGTTCCTCAGAAGTCCAGTTACAAGAATATTGTTTTACTTTGGCTATGATTCAGGAAAATAGTGTTTCAAGGCTTCGAAGCCTTGTGCTGTTAGACAACAGAAGTTCCTTAGGCAACAGAACTTCCTGGGAACAGACTGATAAGCTCAAGGGAGCTTAATTGCCCAGGAAAATTCATCAAGGCTGAGGCCTAACAGAAGACTTCCCGAGATTGTTGAGCAGAAGAAAGGGGAGGCTGGGGGGATGCACCACCAAAAATGTAAGCACAAGACCTTTGGTTTGCGTTAATTCATTGCCACTCTTGATGCTCCACAGGCAAATGGAATGGGTTCTCATGCTGAAAAGCCCGTTTGTGGTTTAGAGTTTGTCTTACAAAAGAATTGTGCATTTGGGAAGGACTGTTCAAATGCAGGAAGTCTTTACAAGTTAGGTGGAATTTCAGAGCTGAATTCAGGCAAGTGTTACACAGTCTGTGACTTATTCTGGTGAGCTACCTGGGGACACATTTGTATACTAAAAGATAAATTAGATTTAGGAAACCTGACATGTGGAGATTTTAATTTAGATAACTAAAGCTGGGTTCCTGAAAGTATTGCTCACAATGAATTACGATGTAATTTGTTTTGGAAACTCAAGTGTTCACCAGAAAAAGCTGTCTGGCCTTGGTTTCCCAATGAATTTTACTAGTGCAGGTACCACATAAAGGACATTCTCATCCAGACAAAGAAAAACGTTACTGGAAATCAAAACTTTGAGCTCAATAAATGCCTCAATAAGAGGTGAAAGGGGAAATTATCTTTTGGTCTACTATGAAAACAAATTTTGTGAGTTTCATTACTCATAGGTTCAATTATGAGTTCACAATATCCATTTAATTTTTTTTGTTGTGTGATTTTTTTGATCAAACAGTGAAAAAATAGCCTCAGTGTTGTGCTCAGCAGAAGTGGAAAGCCAGCTGAAGAAACATTTAAAAATATTAGTGATAACATTTTATGGACTTTACTGTACCCTTTTGTGAACTGGAGGCACTTACTCATATAACACAGATTTTTCCAAAGAGAACCAAACTTGAGTTATTCAGAAGATTTTTCTGCCATCTTCACTGCAGAATATGAGCATTTCATAAGAATATGAGCATTTCATAATTATGTGGTGCACTACCTAGCTTTTGCTATGTGTCCTTCAGCTGAGGACTTCTGAAAAGGACACGTGCTGTTGTGCAGTTAAGTCCAAGATGGTATTGAAAATATTCACGTAGCATCTTAAGCAGAAGTTGACTGATGATGGTTCCTGGTCCTTAACGTTATTGCCATTTATCAGCTGAAAACTTGACTTTCAAACTTATGTGTGGCATTATGTGTTCTCAAAATTGAGAATGTGTCCAGTTAATATTAGAGCAAAACTACTGAATAACTGGATATGTGCATAGTGAGACATTTCATCTGCAAGCTTGAATAATGCTATGCACACAATTTAGAAAAACAGGCATGATTTAGGTGCTTACCATGTGAAAAGAATGAGAACAGAATTAAGAACTGACTAGATTTGCTCTTTAAAATACTTTGTGAAGTAGCTGGGAATTACTAGCAACATTATGGTCAAAACTGTGAAAGAATCCCTCTCTTTCAGCAAGTCAGTAGCCAGAAAATGTGATAAGGAAAGGAAAAGGAAAGCAGCTACTTATTAAAACTTACAAATAAATATTTAAAATAGCCAAATAAGGTTGGTGGGGTTTTTTTGGGGGTGTTGGTTTTGACCAGAAGTCTTAAAGAGTTACACAGCCTGAAATCCCGAGCATTAGTTAAGGGAGTAAAAGGGCGGTGAGATTTGCCTGACTGGTGTAGTATAGTTGTATTACCAATTTCATAATACTTCAAATTGTGTTTTCATGTTGCTTTGTTGGAGTGAGAAATTGGGAGGTCCTGCAGTCTCCCTTAATGACTGCCATACCCTTGGGCAGGTCAGTTTTCCTCTTTTGAAGTCAATGGGTTGTATGACAAAAGCAGAGTTGCTTGTTTCTTTCATAGGACATACTGGGTTATAAAGAAAGAGAAGAATCCTTTTTTGTGCTCTCAATATTACCTAATTAGAGATGTGGCAAATAACCTGAAGTAAGGTGGCAGAAATTAACGTAAGAGTGACATTAAAGGGAAATTTTCTAATTTGGGATCTGACACTATTCCAGTCTTCAAAGTGTTTGTGAATATTTAATGGATCACACATCTACTGGAAGGATGTAGATTGAATTATTTAAGGGCATCATAAGCCCTCGAATATTTAACCCCCGAAGCACTGAAATTTATATTTACTAATTCTGATAAAATGTTAATTGCCAGACTTGCTCTTGTGATATTTTTTAAAATTTATTTTATTAGCAACATTGGTCTACACAGTACAAGCAAAATTAAATCTTAACATAAATATTCTAAAATAATATAATGCTAAATAAAGGAAAAGAAATATTCTTAGAGTGGTTCTTATGAGTCTATAATACCATTCCAAACAACATACTTTCCATTAATTACCATTAAGTGTTAATTTCCATTAACACTTGTTCTTAGAGGTGATGTCTAGGGCTTGTGTTGGGGTGAATTGATCTTTTTCAAGCTACTACGGTTTCATTATCTCTAGTGAATTTATTAGGTGGATATTGGCATTTGGCAAGGTAGTTTCTACACTCTGCTTAGAGAAATGCTTCATAAAATGGCAGTCTGTGTTGTACCTTTTTGAATAACAAATACAGAGTAACCAGACTGTGCATAGACAGTGATTCGGTTAAGCTTTTACATTGTCCCTGAACTAAGCATCACAGTGTAAAGTGGTTTTAAGTTCCAGACATAATAATCCAAGTATATGAACACATCCAGATACATTTAGATCAGGATCTACTTGTCTTAAGGCTAGATTGTGTAAACAAAGCCAGTGTGGTAAAGTTTGTGTCTGTTCACACCCACGGTGTGAATCAATCTCCCATCTAAAGCATTAGCTCACTTTAGAATTCTCATGGAGATTAAGATATTTCTCTAAAAGGAGAAGTCCTATAGGAAAGAAATTTAATTGATTGGACCAGATCCATTGCTTGGCAGAGTTGTCTTGGGTACTCTCTGGAAGTGGGAGCAGACTTAATTTTAAGCAGTCTGCATTATTTCTCGATCACTAGGCTGGGTGAAGTGCATACCTTAATTTTGTGTTACCCAGCTGTTGTTGGTTCTAAATTCCTATTTGGAAAGGCAAGTATTATCAGAACATACCTGGTATATCCCTGACCCATAACCCTTTGCCTCACTGTGACATAGTTTGACAGTGTCTGAACCAAACGTTTTCTTTCTAACTTCTAAAGATTTTTCTTCATTCTCATATTTGGATTGGGAATTTCCACAGCATTCACAAAAACATCACAACTTGCCAATATTGTGTAATGAAAGAAGGAGATCATGAAAGACAAGATGATTTTTGAATGAAACTTTAGATGTAAACATATGAAGGAAGAGGAAAACTGGATTCCTGAAGTTGTTCAAAGGTTTATCTACAAGCAATTGGATAATGCTAGGTTAATTTATATGTCAAATGTTGTCTTTCTAAGAAGGACATATTTTAGACTCATATCCTGACTGAATAATACATCTGTCTATAGCATTATTTGATATATGTAACTGTAGCTGAATGCAATCCAAACAGGTTAGATCCATAGTTTGCCTTACTTTTTCACACATAATAATGTCTGTTTCACAGAGAATAACGCAATACAAGAAAATGTATCTGACCCGCCTCTCATATTTTTTCAGTGAATAAAGAGCTCTAATGGTTAATGGCTGTGAAGCAGAGCTAGTTAATTCTTTCTCTTCCCCGCCTACACAGAATGAAACATTGACATTTGATTTCTTGAAAGTCTGTCCTTTCTCTAACCCCGCTCCCGTCTGGTTTGCTCTATTTCCCAGAGACTGCAGCCTTGTGAGCTGCTGTAATGTCTATCAGCATAAGTCACACTGACAGACCAAGGCTCTGATAGCTAATGTTAATAACATAAATTGGAGAGAAACATGAGAGACTCAGAAAATTTTTATAGATCTCCTCGCCTGAGTGGAGGGGAGCCACTAATCTCAAGGCTGCCATCTCCGAATGAATTTTTCAGATTAGCTGTTTAGCTACTTTTTCAGTTTTTGGTAGTTTCAACTAAGATGCTACTTGTATTTTTTAAATGAAAATAAAGTATGTGGCTAAATATTGCACACTGACAAATATTGCTGAGTTGGGAGGGGGGAAGAGGAGTGACATGGGAATACCATGCTCAGCTGTCTTTCTCCTGCCATTCAAACAGTCCAAGTTAAGTGCAGCCCCAAGTTGACACGTGCAAGCCAGAGTGCTGATATTCCTGTTTTCCACCAGTTGTAATTTCCTCCGTTTCAGGCTAGATTTGTCTTAGGATTTGTGGATGCCTCGTAAGTTCTTATTAATCAGTTGGGTTAATAAGGGAGAGGACATTTATGTTTCTTGCTTATGGCAAAAAATACAGTGAGCCCAGTCATATGGCGAAATTAAAAAGGCAAGTATAAGCCTGTTTTAAGATAGGAGGGGTGATTTACTTAGGCTGGGAACAATAGCTGAGCATTGACAACGGTGGGGTGATGCTAATTATGTTGATGCTTTTTAGTGGCTTCAAGGTGAGGAATGTGTATTTCCCTGTCTTTAAAATCAGGGTGTGCTTTCCACCTAAAAAGGCGTTGAGATTAAATGGTCATTTCCATTAGGAGGACTATGCTGCTGCTGCACTCTGTGTTCCCATCTTGACATCTGAAGGGCTTCAAGTACGACTGGCACAGACACTCCTAAGATCAAGGTCAGACTGTCTGCATAATGAATGACAGAGTATTAATTCTCCCACAGATGTGGCAGCAAAGATGAATAATCTCCCTGCACTTTAACTATACATCTGGGCATTGGAAAGGCTCAATTAATTACAACACAGAGAATCCTGCATCAAGTGTCCCTCTCAGAGGTCTGTAAGGGACAGTTCAACACTGTGTATTGCTCTGTGCTATATGCCTTCACCAGGGGGTTATAAATTGTTTTCCAGGTTTGCTGCTTTCAGGCTTATGCAAGAAAAGAGAGTGTTTTACTGAAATGGAAGTAAATAGTTCAGTCCATTTTAATTTTTACTACTTCTAAAGTTAGATTTTGTAGGCTGATGGCTAAAGTCTAGTGTATTCTAAGGTCTTTTTGCAGAACCTGACATTAAAAGTAAAATTAACATGCGGTTTTGGAAAAGTTCACTGTTGGCAAAAAGGTTTTGTTCAGGTTGAAAAACATTTAACCTATTGATTTCAATGGAAAGTATTAGGCCCATGGTAGGAATTCTTCAAAATCTACTTCTGACTAAAAGCTTGTCCATCAATTTAGTATTTAGAGTAGCATGTCATACTGATACTTTCACCTTTTGACAGAGCTCCCATTTATTCATCATGACAGAGCTAGACAAAAACATACAAATTGCCACTTAAATATTTTTCTTAAATAATAATAAGCAGATTTGGGTCTCAGACTACACTGATATTCAGGCTTGCATGTAACTTCACTAAAACTTTTCAGAAACACTGGTATAAAAGTAAATTTAATGAAATTATTGGGCATTCAATGGAAATTGAACATTAAAAAGATAAAGTCTTGCAAACTATCAAATGTAGACTGATACCTTCAAGTCAGGCCAGCCTTCTCTAAGAATTTCTGAATACTGTCACTGAAACTGCTGGCAGTGAAATATTTGCCATCAGTCTGTAGAACAGCAAGTAATTGTTGACACGATTTAGAACAGATTTTACTTGAGAGTAGAATACTGGAGCCATCTGGTATTGTCTATTAGTACAAACAGGGATGTTTGTTTGTGTGAATTATCTCTTTCATTGTATCTTTTGTTATTGTCTTATCTCATTTTTGCTGTTTTCCTTAAACTGTTCTTACCTCAACCTATGACCTTTGCCTCTTGCCCCTCCAATTGGAGGGGGGAGGGAGAGTAGCTCATGTTTTGGAGAGTCTGATGAGGACACTGAATTTGGGAGTAACATTCCTAAATGAGATGTTGTGGTTCAGCCCCAGCCAGCAGCCCAGCCTCAGGCAGCCTCTTGCTCACCCCCCCAACAGCAGGACAGGGAGAGCATGGGATGGGTAAAAAGCAGAAAAACTCATGGGTTGAGATAAAGACAGTCTAATAAGGAAAGCAAAAGCTGCACACACAACCAAAACAAGGAATTAATTCCCTGCTTCCCATGAGCAGGCAGGAGTTCGGCCATCTCCAGGAGAACAGGGCCCCATCACAGGTAATGGGTACTTGGGAAGACAAATGCCATCACTCCAAATATCCTCTTCCCTCCACTTCATATCCTGAGCATCATGGTCTGGAATGTCCCTTTGGTCACTTGGGGTCACCTGTCTGGGCTGTGTCTCCTCCAACCCTCCCATACATCCAGTGTGGCTGTATGAAAAGCAGAGAAGGCTCTGTGCAAGCCCTGCTCAGCAATAACAAAAACATCTCTCTATTATCCACCCTGTGTTCAGCACAAATCCAAAATGCAGCCCCTCACCGGCCCCAACTAACTCTACCCCAGTCCAAACCAACACACCATGACAGCTCAGTACTCTTTTGACTGTGTTACAGTTTTAGATTCAAAGTTCTGAATAGATTTGTCTGCAAAATGAAAATGTGTGGTGCATTTGCCTGATGGATGAAATGAGAGCTGTATGATTTTTGTTTTCACATGCAGTCTAATTTGTGACAGATGTGGACACAGCTCAGGTTCTAATGTCTATAGTTTAATTAAAATATTAATGATAATATTTATTGTTATCCACAGCACTCTTCTGTTGTAACTATGTATTACTTCACCATCATGTTACTGGATTAGACTTAAATATACCAGTCTTATTTGATATGATTTGACCCTATAATGCAAATATGGCTCAGGTGGGTGTACTAGTTACATGGAAAAAAATCATGAGGGGAGAAGAAAACGTGCAATTTAATGCATAGTAAAGTTGGCAGATGGACTCTTTTAATTGGCTTATTAAGACACATAACAGAACTGCAATAAAATTATTTTTATTATTCAAAAATACACAACAGACAATACAGATCTATTTTGAAAACACTTTTCCATACCTTTTTTACTACAAGCTACTCTGTTTCGCAATTTTAATTCAAAATTCTCTCATTTAGAATGGAATAATTGCTGATATGAATAATATGCTTAGTTTTAACTGAAATCAACTCATTTTTAAAACTGAAATGAGTGAAACCCAATTTGATTTACCTATTACTTTACCACTTTTAAAGCTTCACTAGACCAAAGAAAATGTCCATGCATATTAATCTTAAAAATAAAAAGAATTAATATCTTTTAGTAAAAAAGCTAAAAATGAAATAAATTAAAATACCATTATCTATTATAAGAGAGGTTCAGAGTAACAGACAAATTCCCTTTAAATAAGCATGTCTGTAAGGGTCTCAAAAGCAAACGTGCCAGATGACGACTACTTCATTCCCTTGCCTTGTGGCAAATTAGCTTTGTCTGTCACTCCTCGCAGGTTCAATGTGTTCTTGAAGACCTGTAGTGGTCACTGATCCACAGACCCCACACCCTCCCTTCCTTCCTTGTCTCCTCCTCCCACCCCATGACAGTTTATTTCAGTGTCTAGTTGTCTGTACCTTTCAGAAGATTTGCTAGTGACTACTCTGAATCTTTCATTAATTGTTCTGTTCTCTTTGGACATGGAGAACTGACTGTTCTTTTCTGTGTAACAGTCTTCAAGCATGGAAAATGTCCCACAAATATTCCCCCCAAGTGTTCCCTCCTGTAACCAAACCAACCACAGCCTCTCTCTATTCTTATTCCTCTTCTGTGGATTTTCTCCAGTTTTTCAATGCTCTGAAGTTCTCTGTTCCAAGCTGGAAATAACCACTCAGCCAAGGCCCTTACCATGTTGAACTGAGTGGTGGAGGTAGGTTGTGTCTTATAGGCTCTGCTCCTTATGTTCCCACTTTTCCGCAGCGCTGGGATACTGTTGACTCTTGCTTAGCTTGTATAATCTCCAAGTCTTCAGTGCCAAACTGCTGCTGCATCAGTTGCTTTGCATTCTGTGTCTGTATAAGTGATTTTTTTTTTCTGATGAAGAATAATGTATTTTCATTTTCCCGGCAGGATTTCATGCTGTAGGTTTCATATAATTTTCTCAATAATGTGAGGTAATTTCCCACCCTGATTCAGTCAGTTCTTCAGCTTACTTCCCCACTTTGTTTTGGCATTTGCAGAATTAGGTTGCTGCAGAATTCTTTGAACTTCCATTCTAAGAAGGGACTGCTCTGAACTGCTTTCAAGGCACATTATCACAATGTGTTTGCACTGCTGTGGTCAGGTGCCTCTAGATTCATCCCTAAATAAATTGTGAGACTCCTATGTTAAATAATGTTAACAATTCTCATTATTTCGTTCTGTTCTCAGGTGAAAATAGAGAGCTGATGATTCTTTTTCCAGGTTATTCAAGTATGAACTAGAATTCATGTTACTCATCTTATTATGGCAATGAGGCTGAGCTAACAAGCCTCACTGAGAAAATACAAGAATTCAGGTGACATTCAACATTTGAACATAGATTTTGGCTCTTAAATATACGTGCTGTTAATATTGCAGACCATAATGAATATATGAAGTATTTTGCAAAGAAAAACAGTCAGGATCTCAGCTGAGAGAGGTTTGCAGTCCAACTAATAGAAAGTTAGGGCACGAATGTTGGTTGTAATAGAACGAGTGCAGCAAGGCTTTTTAAAATAAGTGCATTCTGAGGAGAGATGGAAAGCAGGTGATAAAAAAAGACTTGAAACTTGGGAACTTTTTGAAATCACAGAATAGCATAGAATAATCTAAGTGTACCAGGCAGTGGAAATACAGGAATATAAATAATGTTGTAAAAAAGAGGAAGAGGAAAGGGCAGAAGAAATTGGAAGCAGTGTTCTACAGTCCTATGAAAATGATTTTAAGGCAATTGGTAGGTTAAGTAAGGAAGGCCTGAAGAGGACTTTAGTCAGCAGCTCTTCATTTTGGCCTTAAAAATCTTTGTTTCAATCTTGGCAGTTTCTAAATAGCCTTGCCTGTTGTGTTCCACTTAAGCCTGGACAGTACCTCTGCTTAGAAAGGAACATTTTAAGCCAAACTGCCATCTCCAGTACCCTTCACTGGTTACTTCCATTCTGACTGAAGGAGCAGTAGGATGGTCCCAGTCCCCTCACAGTGCAGTCAGTGGTGTCAGTGTCACAGGTCTCACAGTGACACTCTGTAGCTACTGGATATGAATAAAAGGATTCAGGGTGGTCACCACAGCCAGGGATCTTCACTGTTTCGTACACAACCTCCTTGAAGGTACAGGTCTGCTGAACGGATGATACTGGTGGATATTTATATACTGGATCCTGAAAATACAAGAAGGAAAAAAACTTTTGAAATTTATTATGGGGTAGAATTCCAAATTTTTATAAA
The DNA here is from genome assembly GCA_013398175.1 of Climacteris rufus. Taxonomy (NCBI): domain Eukaryota; kingdom Metazoa; phylum Chordata; class Aves; order Passeriformes; family Climacteridae; genus Climacteris; species Climacteris rufus. The sequence goes on along the minus strand of VZRZ01008454.1, from coordinate 2,950,880 downwards.
ATGGGAAAATCCCACTGAGATCAAAAGCATTTGGATCTGAGTCTTCTAATTTCACTTAGATCCTTATGTTTCCCTTTTCAGGAGGGCTGAAACGGCAAATTTGTGTCATACCATCACTAGACAATCTTTCAGGTCAGTTGCCTGATTCTTCAACTTACTTTAAAAAGTAGAGGACTCTACACAGTAATGGCTACTTTATTGTATCTGCTTGCAGCCACAAACTGAACACAAAGCAGATTCAGACTGTAATACTTCTAACTCTAGTTATACAATATAAACATAATGTGTGCAGCCATTTAAATAACTGAGTTTTACTAGTATTTTTTCAGCCTTCTGTTTGTTCTTCAGATTGGCTGTGCATCTGCTCTTGTGTCAAACAGTACAGCAGTTATCCAGCCTGTTCTTTCACAAGGCTCATCCTTTCTATGTGTTCATTACGGACTGCAGAAAGGGGTTATTCATATATCATAGAAATATTTAATTCTGGTGCCTGAGACTGAGTCTCACCCTGGTGAAGCAGTATCCTGAGCACCACGTGGCATTCACTGTAATACAGAATTCACATTCTTCTCTTTCCACTGCTATAGTGATGTTGGTGAGCTGACAGCTGTTGCAACAAATTGCTTTCCAGCAAAGTAACAGCACGTAGCAATTAAGTGTCTTCATCCTGTGTATAAAGCAAAAAATATATCTCTACTGGAGAAAAAAGTATAGTTATTTTCAACAGGAAATAGTTATGGAAACAGGGAGGAGTTGAGTCGCCACATTACCCTCAAGTGGTTCTATAACAGCAAGCTTTAAGAAACATCAGTGAGAATGGAGACATTAAATAGAACTTCCTTATGTTTACTGTTAAAGGAGTTTAATTTTCCTAAGCTATTGAAATGGCATGTCAGCATTCTCTGCAGAATAATAATAGCAGAATACCATACCACTTTCAATGAAATATCTTTATCTAAATTTCTGTAGAGAGAACATATCCTGTCTAGAAAGAAAAAGAAAAAAGCAGGAGAGAGAGCAAAGGATAATGTATTTTTCAGAAGCAATTAATTACATAAAGTATTTGCAATTTGAAAAATGATTTCTACATCAAGATCTGATGAAAACTTACCTGTATTCTACTTGCCTTCCTAAAAGTAAGAGCTGTAGTGAGAAGAAAGCCCCATGCTTCCTTTTATACTGAATTGTGTGTAATTTATACCTTGAGGATTTGCAGTGTATTAATGCAGCAAGCATTAGTTTGGGACTTGGTGAAAGCGGATTAATGTTCAGCCAGACAGTGAGATTAAGCCTTGTGGAGAGGAAAAAAGAAAAGCCAAACACACTCGGGAAGACATGGTGAAGGTTACTGTCACAGTGTCTCTCTAGACGTTTCACTGGATTTGATTCAGTGGCATTTAGAAATAGCTGAGCCATTGCACAGTTTGAAAAAAAAGGTTCAGAAGCCTATTTTTGGAAAATTCAGGTGTTTTAACTGTTCTATGTCAGCCCTCAAAGTGATGAGCTTGGGGTGCAAACTGGTCCTCTGGCAATGGAGGACCCTTTATAGTGGAGACACTGCTATAGAGTTTCTTAGCTAATTAACACATTCTTGGTTTTTTCAGAGTATCAATTTTATTTGCTTTTCTCTGAGGTAGGTCTTACCCAGTGAGCTGCATACATCCCTTTTTTTTTTTTTTTTTTTTTTTTTTTTTTTTTTTTGAGNTTTTTTTTTTTTTTTGATCTGTGAGCCAAAAAAAGCTAGTGTGTGAATTTTGTTAAACCACTTTTCTTTGCCACTCAAAATACCACTGTGGCTTTTCTGGTCCAGTATATTAATTCCTGGTTTTTGTTTGTTGCACGGTCACATTTTTTTAACTTTTGCAAGGGATATTTTTACTGTGGAGAGGGACTATTAGAATGCCATAATGAGGCTCCAGATGTGTTTTTATGTCAGTGGTTTCAGATCAAATATTGTTGTGTTACAGAAAAAAGCTAAAAAAAAATGTTTTTAACCAATAACCATGCAAACTCAAATGTATTCCCTAGTTTTCCATGATAATAAAAGGGTCTGTGGATGGTGTCCCCCTGCTCACTGCTCTTCTCCTGCATTCATAAGTTAGCAATGTGCGCCTCTTCACCAAAATAAAGGCAGAGAAAGAACTTTGTTGAGCCTCACATATCTGTTCTGGGGAAAATGACTCACAGTGGCACTGTATTTACTATCACCTGCCCAGAACAGCCAGTCTTGCTTTGTTATGACTGTTCTATTATGGTCAGTCTGACTTTTACAGAAATCCGTCTGTGAAAGGAAACTAGACAAGGACATAGAGTTAAAAGCATTTTATCATGAAAAGAAATTCTCACTGGCCTATTAGTTTCCTGCAGACGGGATACTTTTCTAAGTGGCTTTTACAAATGAGCCCTTTAAGTGTGTCATACCTTCCTGTGGTCCTGCAGACTGGCCATCTGTTCCAGTTTCCATGCAGTCTGCAGTACCTTCATTTGTTAATGAAATTCACATCACACCAAAATTAGAAAGTGAGCTGCAATTTTTCCCTGGACATGTCCTATAATAAAAACTTTGTTTGAATGAGAAGACAGTTCAGTTAAATGTACAAAGAACTCAGGAAATCAGACATCTTCCTCTGTGCAAAATCTGTGATTGTTTGATAATGATCTTTTGTGTCTTTTAGTGCCAACACAGTCTGTCTTCTCAGAGAAGGTTCTCAGTTGCTGTAAATCAGTAATTTCAGGGATGCCAGACAAAAGCTGATTGCAATTTGTTATATTCCTGCTGAGGATTTGGTCTTTTCTAAGTACTAATTTGTGCAAATTAAATAAAACTAAAATTTCACTTGCAGAGGACAATACAGAAAATATCGAATCTCTCAGTTGTAATGATCTGTTTCATGGTTTGAAGAAGTCATACACATTCACTAAAAACATAGTTTCACAAGCAGACAATGCAAATTTTCCAATAGTACTCTGATAGATGCTGAAGTTCTCTGAAAAATTTAAACTACCTTCATTTGAGCAGGGCAGACCTAGAACTTGTGGTAACAGAATCATTACTCTTAGTGCCACCCCACTTGAGGAAAGAAATTGCATTTGTTTAGAACCTAGAATGTCAGGACTGACTGGGGAGTGTGAATGAGGGGTGATAGTGCTGTACACAGTGGTCTCCTGAACAGTTCATGAAGCCACTTTGTAAGCACCATACAAACACTTTAACAGGAACATTTTGTCCTGCACTGACTTCAGGGGTCTTAAGGGAGCACTTAATGGTCAAGACCTTGTACTCTACTGGAGTGAGTGCAGGAATCTGGCAAATGCTGCTGTGGAAGATCCTCAACACGAGCAAGGAGCTGGTTCATCAATACATGAGGACTCACCAACTTCTGTGCAAGTCACAGCAGACATCACATTCACATGGCTGTGTTAATGCCTTAGTGGCATCTCAGGGAAATAGGCTTCCCATAGTTCTATCTTTTTTGTCTTCTGTGGCTCTTTCCCTTGCACTGTTTGCTGTTGTAACCTAGGCAAGTTGTTGTTACCACCACTGTCACAGGGGAGCACTTGCTTTGCTGCTTTAATCACTTCAACTAGAAGTGCTGTGACACATTCTGCTCTTATTTCCCTTCTAGCAGTGAATGCTCTTTTTTGTCTGCTTGTACTCTGGTGGTTGGTTTATCTGTTTGTTTTGAGAGGCTTGTGTGTCTGTATATGTACTGGGGTACAAAAGCATCTAATATAGAACTGAAAGCTTTTATGTCCCTTGTATGTGCTAAACAAATGCAATTTCTTTTCTCAAGTGGGGTAGCACTAAGACTAATGATTCTGTTACTACAAATTCTAGGTCTGCCCTGCTCAAAAGAAGGTAGTTGAAATTTTTCAGAGAACTTCAGCATCTATTAGAGTGCTATTGGAAAACTTGGTTATATGTGTGAAACTCATCCACCATGTGTCATAAATCTGACTCTGTCCTGATAAAAGATAAATTGAACCTTCTAGTGGGGAAAAAACATGTCTGGTATAAAATATCTAACTATTCCAGCTACAGACTGGCTTTAGCTTCTGGTGTGTTCTTAAATACCTATGTATTGTTAAAGGTGTCAAGGGATATGGGTTTAGGTTTCTTATATTCATAGGTGTGGTGACATGTTTTAGATCTTGATAAGTATGTTACAGAGAATAATAGCTTCTGCATATGAAAGCTGCTTTGCATTGAAAGGATGTCTCAAGGCACGTCTAAGGTGCTTAAACCTATGGTTTGATTAACTTTCTATGTGGTACAACCCAGTGAAGAGTTGGAGTTGTGCATTCACTGCCATCATGCTGAGTATGTGCCTGTGCCAAGTTTTTTTGCGCTCTGCCTGTCTTGACTGAGTACTCTTCCTTTCCTCTTTTTGTGCTTGTCCAAGTGTTCTTCTGCACAGTTCCAAATTTAACCAGAGGTATATTGCTGCTCCCCAGTGATGGACTAAATTGATATCCTTGAAGTACACAGCTTGCAAAATGCTTCTGAGTCTGTGCTTAAGTCTGTGCTCCCTGTGTGGGGTTGGTATTTCACAGCACAGCAGCACAGGCCTGTACTAAGTAAATTGGCTGGAGTTTTGGTTTTCCCTTTCATTGTTGTTGGTTTTTTCTGTTTACTAATGGTGGGAGAGGACTGTTGTCATCGCCTTACCTCTCTCTATGTCTTTGGGGTTTACTGTCTTTCTTACTGAAGTCAGTGGGGACACTCTCACTGGCTTTAGTGGTAACTTCATTGAGTGGTTGCTTACTGTTGGTCAGTACAATTTTTACTGATACTGTTTTAATTTGCCAGCACTAATGATGCAGAACTGTGAAGTAGGTCGGGCCTGCTGAGCATGTAGATAGCTGAAACTAATTAGTGTCAGCTAAAGATTTAATCATTAAGGAAGAATTTGTATATGCACTCATAAAGCAGAATACTTGACCCTCAGGAGAATAAAGAAAATGACAGAATGCATTGACTCTGAATTTAGTAGGATAGGATTTTAGAAAGCCTTTGAGATACAAGTTTCCATTACTTGGAGCTAAGGTTATACATCCCATATTTTCAAATACCTACACAGACTGTCTTCTAAGTCTTGTGGAAATTCTGCTTGCAGTCAACAGCAGCAGAAACTAATGATTCTGGAAAGTGTTTACTAAGCACAGGATAGTGCAAGGAACAATACAGATGCTTATGTTGTCATTCAGTTATCTTTCTTGCAGTTTTTGTCTCACACGACATAAATTAATTTGGCTGATTATTATGCCACATTTCTAAATAGATAAACCAGCTGCATTCTCTTATGCTTTTTAGTGATGGGATTCTTACCACATTTATCTGTTTTCTCTTGCAAACCCACAGTGTGATCTTGGCTTCTTATATAAGTCCTTTTGATAACTCCATTGGTATCTGTTAAGAAATATGTGTTAAGATTCTGTTCAAGACTAAACCCAGGTTAAAAATTTTGTATTTTTTAGAAATGCTCTTTTCTTATTTTTTTATTTGTCATTCTTGCATTTTCACTTATCATTTATTTTCTGAATATTTTAATTTTAATTTTCCAATGAAAAATATTTTTTCTCCAGGGAATAGCTTCTCTATGTGTGAGCAAGTAGCAGGTTTGATTCTGTGACAGCCCTTGAGTACTTCTGTTTTATTTTAAACTTCTGAGTATGACTAGTGTTTTTCAACAAGAAAGCATTGTAATGGATTTAAAATAGATTAGTCATATTAGAAAAAAGTTGACAACACAAGAGAAAGACTTGATGGACAATATATAAAGTTGACATTCTACTAATATATGATCAGCTAGGGTTTTCTCTTTATTGCATGAGCAGTTCTTGGGTCTGTATGGGATTGTCATTATGCTGTTGATAACAGCAAAATGATAAGCAAAAGGAAAAACAAAGAAACGTATCTAAATATTCATTTGAAAAGTCGAATCAAATTTGCCTGTATTTGACTGTTTTGATACTGCATGTGCTTCCTGAAAGTAAGTGCTTGAGAGAAAGCTGAGGTTCTCATCTTGATTGATACAATTTGCTGAGTGGAAAGCCTGGCAATTTCTGAGCTGGGAGGCCTTCTTTTCTTTCTTGTCAGTGTTTTCCACAAATGTCCACAGATGCTATCAATAGCAAGACTTTTTTTTTTTTAATTTTTATGTAAATAATACTTCGAGGTCCAAATATTATAGAGTGACTGGAATCCAAAGGACAAAGGCTGTCATTAGTATTTTGCGTAAAAATGTTTACATTTATTTTCTAGGTAGGTTGTTTCACTGATCTACCATATTCTATTCACGTTTTGTTAAACCCAGCAATAAAAAAGACGATATTTCAGACACTTTAACAATTCATCAGTGTTTCTGTTATGTTGTATATCTATGTTATAAACCTGGGCAAGCATTTGTCTATGATGGATTTTAGGAAGGGATTCAGAAAAAATGTGCATTTCTTCTTAAACAGTAGATTTGGCAGGACTGAGCCTTATTCACACATAAAAAACAGCAGCTGCTAATTGTTTTCAAACTACAGCTATGATATGCAACATAAGGCTTCTCTGAATCATGCTGACAGTCTGCATTGATAACCCAACGAAGGTGATGCAGAACGATTCGGCACACTTGGGGAACGGATGAAAAGCCCATCTTATTTGGGTTGCTAAATAAAGTCTTAGGCTGAAGATGTCTGACCCATATTCTCTTTGCAAGTGCAGTAATTTTAGGGCAAATTGGTTAAGAAAAATAGGTTGAAAAGAATGCATATACCCATAGCCACCTTCAGCAGCAATTTTAACATTTTATCTTACCACCTTTAGTTAAAATATTAATTGCTTTTAGGGATTTTAAACATTTTAAAATTTTTTTAGCAGTCCTATGGACTCTGTTCTAGAGCATGGAGCTACTATTGAGCATTACAGGTGATGGAGTTGCTCTGTGAGCTGCAGGAGTTCGATTGTGTTCAGTCTGCAAATTTGCAATGAAATTTTCATGAAACTGCTGCAGGTTTTAATGCTGCAGGTTTTAATACTGCAGAGTTTTAATGACAAAACAGATCTGAAGCTTAAAGAAAAAACTTTTAAGGTATCAGCCCAGTATATGCCTTAGCATGAAAGCCAAATCTTATTAATTAGGTTGTATTAGCAGAATGATGAAAGAAGAAAACAGGTATTGTATTTGACTGAATTCCTGATAAAGGTGTATTTTAAAAAATAATTATAATAATTAAAACTAGAGGCTATCACACTAAAATGTGATAGCAGTCAGAAGATCAGTTTCATTTAAATCAGAATAGTGAGAACTTTTTTCTGGCTGAGGGCTGAACATATTTTGGGGAGAAATGCACCGGCACCATATCTGTTCAGGCAAATATATGTTTAGAAAGCTTATTTGGAAGTGTGTTATTTGAGGTATTTTATTAAAGGGTTCTGGATTTGAAGTTGTTTCTTTGGTGATCGTTGAGGGCTGAGTAGAGAAGTGCACAATATCTTTTCATGCCCTCTCCAATCCCCAGGGAAACCCTAGAAACATTCTTCCTGATAGGAAGCAGGAAGGTGAAACACCATTATGGTCTGAGAGATGTGAATTATAGTGAGACGAAGCACTCCATTACGTATGGACATAAAAAATATCAGGGAGGGTTGGGAGCCTTCCATGCCGTGTGACTGAGAGCATGCACTGCACGGGACTGGGATGTGTGGGCTGCTTAGCCTGCCAGAGAAACCCTCCTGCATCTGCCATGATGCCAGCAGAGGGAAAGCTTCCTTACTGCAGAAAAGTAAAAATATTTGATGGCTGGACCCTCGAGCCAGAGTCTTGGCCAGAATGACAGCTGAAAATACTGGGCACCGTTCTCTTTAGGATCCCTGGGGTCCCTCTCATCTTGCCAAGGACCCTAGGAACTCATTTTTTTCTCTCTTTCCTTAGGAGCTTGGCACCACCCCCTTGTCCTACCTCCAGGACAGGGGGCAGGCAGTGAGGTCTGCCTTGGGAGGCAGCTCTGGGTGGGAATGGGGGGCTGTGGGATGCCAGGCAGGGTGCTGGGATAGGCATAGGAGCTGAATGGTGCTGTGGGAGTTAAAAATATCATTCAGGACAAGCTGAACGAGCCAGCCTCTGAAATGTGTGTTCCTAAATGTGATTAAAATTACCTTGAAATTGGATAGCTGTGGGCACTGGTCACCTTTTAAAATATTGATTTATGTTGTGTCTGTTTCAGCACAGCATTAAACAGCTGTTTGAAATGGATCAGTCTAAACACGGGCTGCTCAGCTTTAGAGGAATAGAAAAGTCACTTAGCAGAGATCCATTTGTAATCTCTGTAGCACTGCCTGAAAAAGAAACAATCCTACTCAATTGCTTTATTAATTATATAAAGGAACACGATCAGAGCTGCTGATAATTAAACGTGTTTTGTGGTTTGTTGTGGTGCCATCTCGTGGTTCTCGAGTAAAGTTCCCACGGTTCTGGAAGTTCCTTCACAGCCAAAGCAGATTTTACAGCATTGCGGCAAGCAAAGCTAAAATGCAAGGATTTGGAACTGAAACAGCACTTTAACCTCCTGGCTGTTGGCCAGGTTCCTGCCGTGCTCAGGCCTTCCTAGCTCTAGTAAAGCCTTTGGGCAAAAATAGGTTTCAGAGCTGTCACTGCAAGAGTGGTGATAACACAGCAGTGTTGACATGCAATGATAATCATGTCACACAATTTTGCTTGTCCCTGTTCATGAGAGGCATGGAGAACTGTGCTCAAGAAAACACACCTTCTCTTTTTTTCTTTCAAAACCCTGGAACATTAAGCATAATTGTTCCTGCTGGTGTCTTAAGCATAGAAGTGCTCTGAAAGTGCACAGGGAGAGTGCAGTCCTGCTTCTAATATGCCTTGTTTGGGATAAGAACAGCAAATGTAGAGAAAAGTATCTACAGCAGTCCTCTCCATCCTATTTCCACTTGCTCACCACAGAGCTTGCACGCTGAGGGCCATTCCTCCTCACTCGGAGCAGCCTTTCCATGTCCTCTCTCATCTTACTGTTCTCCCAATCTTGAAAAACAATGATATTTGCTCTGGCTTGTACCCCTTGTATTCCAATGTAATGTTTTCAGCAGCTTGCTAATGAAAGTTTGGTTTTTAGAAGGCTTTATTTTAGCTCTAAGTCCTCAAAACTAGGAAACTTTCAGTAGCATTAAAATTGTAATAATTTTACAGCCTCCTGTTTTCTTGGTGCTGTCCACTGCTTGCCATTCTCTTTTGCTGTAACATATTATCCCTTTTTATTGCATCCAGAAGATTAGCAAGCATTTTCTGAAAATGTTTGTCATCTTTTTCTCTTCTTGAGTCCTAATTTCTCTTTGAATGGCTTTTACATGATACTTGAGAAGGAAACTGTCAATATATCCAGCTCTCTAACAAAACTTCTGGGTGTCTGTACTACCATGAATCATTGCAGCTCATGGAATCCTGCTAGGTAAATTAATAAGCTGTAGTTTTGGTAGGCTTGTAAAAAGCTTGAGGCAGGTCTCTCAGTGGCTGTGAACACTGGGATCTGCACAGAGGTCTGAGTACAGGAAAGGTGAAGGAATTCCATGTCAGGCCTTGGCTATCCATCTGTTAGGTTTGAAAAAACCAGGAGGCTCAGTAGGTACTTTTGGAATCACCTGAGAAAAGTGCTGTCATATGTCCACAACCGTTCTCCCTTTATAGACAACATTTTTATGGCTTTGGATGAGGTCACAGAGAGCGTGCTACCATACTCCTATGAACAGAACAAAGCTGCCAATGAAGTCAACTGAGCAGTTACCTTCTGCAGGCTGTAAGAGAAGAAGGTGTGTAATGAATTCCTGGGCTGGCAAACTGGAGTGTTCACAATTCCTTAGCCAGTACTGGCTAATGCCAAATGAGATCAGAGAAGGGGCTGTTGCCACAGTGAGAGGACTAGTCATTACCTTCAGTACTATTTAAAGGATTCTAAGCAGTACTTAAGCGACTGTATTTGAGTGGCTTAAAATGCAGATATTTTGAGACTCCAGAGCTGCTCTTCATATTCTCACATACATATTTGCCTTCATACAAGTGATAATGCATTTAAGGGTTACCCCACAGAGCATCATCTGTGCTAGAGACAATCCAGACTTTGAGACCTATAAGCTCTGTGAAAAATGTCAGCATTCTGTATTCTTAATTTCTGTTCCTGACTACCAATGTCATCACCTGCTCCTGGATACTGGAGATTATTATAAGACTTGAATGACCTATTTAGCTGTTCTGAATTTTGAACGATGATTTTTTCCCCTCCCTTATCTGCTGCATTTCTTCCCTCCTACCCCCTTTTAGCATAGAAATTGTGAAAGATTATGAAAAGATTATTATATAGTTTTGTAAGAGATTGATCCCTATATAATCTGTGAACCCTTTATAGGAAAATTTATCATGGCTACTAAAAGACTGGGGAGAGGAGGAGTCCTTGCTTTTAAGCCTTATAAATAGTAATGTCTACCAGACATTCTCAAGTCCCAGTCCATGGGCATGGAAACCAGCTTTAGGAAGAAATTGTATATTCCCAACAAGCAGCAGTTAAGACTCAGAACTTCAAAAGCACCCATGAACTTTTACGTGCAAATGACACAATATACACAGTTTCCAGTGAGCATGTGCAGGTCAGAATTTTAGTATCAAGGCGTAACTCCCAGCCCACGCTGAGACCAGGTTAAATTTTTGCAGACATCTGCAAGCCTGGCCTTCATAAAATGATGAAGGATCTCTCTGCAACACTTTATTTTAAAAAGTGCAACTCTTTGATAGGCAAATTGTAATATTTATGATGTATAGAGACTATAGTTTGAGATTAGTACAAGGTTGTAAAGCTGCCCCTGATACTCTGTCTACCCAGATCTGAGATAAGATTCATCTTCCAGGAATTAAATCTAGAAGAAATAATTGATGCTATTTCCTGAAAACATAAATAACTCTTCTTTTTGTTAATGGTGACAAAAAAGAACATTCAACTATATGAGTCTGGATCCCTTCCAGTTAAACAAAGGACATGAATTTTCTTAATTAGAGAGTAATTGGATTCTGCCTCTCAAGCAAATTACAGGCTTTATATCATAAGGAAATAAATTATGTGAGAAAAAATTGCTGCAAGCTCTAGGTGAAAACATTTATTATATCCATAGCTCTGCAATGAACTGTAGTAAACTACAGTGTAAAGGAGTTGTTGTCAATGAATGAAATCTATGCTTTTTTACATTTTTCTTTCGGTATTTATATCTATGTGTGTATGAGAGAAAATGTAAATCTTTCCTGTGCTTCAGAAACTTTCCCCATAAGCTTGCCATGTTTCTGTGCAAGGCAAGATGTCACACTTCAACAAAGTTAAGAACAATCTCTCAGCTAACAAAGCAATACCTCAACAATTAACTGAAAAGGTCTCCCAGTTCCATAAAGGAAAACTTTAATGTAACCCTCTTTGAGAAAAAGGATCTATGAAAGAACTTTATAATGTACCTTAAAAGTGTTGTACTCAACACACTTATGCTTCACTCTGTAACAGTGGAAGAACTGGCATATAACTGGAATAACTGTGAAATTACTACTAATAAGGATCTTGTACTTAATCCACTGAAAGTGGAGTCATATATTAAAATGTGAGAATACTGTACATAATGCGCATATTAAAAAAATACAACACAAAACAAAGCCTAAAGGCACACAGACAACAGTGTTCCTAGGAGTCTGAATTAATATGTTGCAAAGATAGTGAACTTATCAACTGAAAAGGTAGGTAAAACCATAAGGAATATAATAAAGGAACAACAACCAGCTAATTAAGACAGATTGTGGTAGATTAGCCTGACAACCTTGTTCATTTGGACTCTTACAAGCAATGAGATTACAGCATATCTTACTTATAAGGTCTCCAGAAATGTGCTTGGTATTGTCATGTGAAGTGCTGTTTAGCTGGAAAAGGTGGCACATAGTGATGTAGCAGATAAAATCTAAAGTGATGAAAGATTCTATGCAATGACAAAAATTTTAATGAGATAAGATCTAGTGGTCTGAAAGAGACTCCAGAATAGCATAAACATCAGTCTTACACATTTATTTTCATTTTTGTTGTAAATAGTAGGTAAATTCATCGATGTCTTGAAGCTAGAAAGCATAATTTGATTTAAAGATGAGGTGAAACCAGCTAAGTGAATTTAAAGTGAGGTAACAGAAACAGGATGAAATTGAGAGGTCATGTGGTTAGGGACTAATTGCAAGCATTTCTGCTATCAGTGAGTAATAAGCAACACATGAGTGTATTAATCAGTTGCAAGATAATTATATTTCAGCAGTAATATGGCAGTGAAAATGGTAAACATGATGCTCAGGTAATTAGCAATGCTGTTGTGCTGATAAGAACTCCTCGGGTATGCATAGTCCAGGTCAGCTACTTCAGATGAAGTGGAACTGGAGCATGTGCAGTGTTCAGATAAGTATGAGAAACAGAGAACTTTAGGCATTGGCCAAAGAAACTGCTTTCTAGCAAAGTGTTGAAAGAGCTGTGTCTGCGTAAATGTAGTAGGAAGCACGTGTCAGGATGGCTAAATGCTTGAAATAAGGCACAGTGTTGGCAGGGATGAATAGCTCTAAACCTGCTAATGAATAAATTTAGCCTGGAAATTATACTGGGCCTTAGGAGGCAGCATGATACATTTCTTGGCATATATTGTGGCAGGGGCTGTCTGCTCATTTCCAGGCTTTGGGTCCTGTACTTACAGGTGGCTTTCAGACAGTGGGAGGAATAATTTCTGCAGCTGGGAGGCTTTCACAGCAGTGCTCTCAGTCCCTTCAGTTTTCATATCTTTAATTGCAGCTGTAAAGTTCCAGAAGAGTGGCAGTCTCCCAATCAGCCTACTGTTATTATTTTTTTACTTTGTTTTTACTGTAGTTCTGACAATGAAGTAATTTTATTTGCCTTAAAAGGAAGGGGTTGCACAGGTTGTTTTTCTAACGGGGTATTTCCTCTGACTAAAAACCAAGTAACTTATGGATACCTATCACTTTCCTTTATCTTGTGGGAAGACTTATATTTCATGAATGTTATATATTTGGTGTTTGTATTTCTTACTATAGTTGAAGCACCTTCCATTTTATTTGCAGGGATTTTACGCATTACGGTCTTTAGATCAGAAATGTATTTATTGTTTCAGACATATCAGTGAATTCACTTCCTTCACTGAGGCTGTGTGCACAAGACTAAAAAGATTTAAGTCTTTGAGTTGTTTCTAGGATATTATGCTTCCGATGTACTTCTGTTGGTCTTCCTGCATACATTTATTGTTTCTGATTTCCAACGGCGATATCTGTTGCTGTTCCCTTGAATTCCCCTGTGCCAAGTCTGCAGACCTCTTGTCATTTTCATTTATTTTCCTTTGTCTCCAGCCTCCTTGTCTTGTCCTTTCATCATTAATGCCACCTAAACTTAGTTCTATTTTGAGATTTATGTTTTTTATTTGGTGTGGGATCTGCCTTTGCTGTCACAGTTTTGCTCTGACGAAATTCTGATAAGCCCTTTAGTGATGAACTTATCTGGAAATCATGTAATAGATGCATTTTTTTCTTTCCTTCTAAAGCAAGCTATTTGATTCATGTTGCCTCTTTTTTATGAGTAAAAAATGGAGACAATGAAATAGAAGGTAACATATGTCTTTGATATCAGAAAGCCATTTTTCCTGTTGGAGATATATTGGGTTCTCATATTAAAACTTGTTTTGAGCATACAGAGGACATGGATATGAAGTTAGCTCAGACCTGCCTTGTTGCCAATGACTTGCTTCTGTTTCAATTACAGAGCTAAAACTGTACTTGTTGCTGTCCTGCTCTATGTACAGCTCTGATACCCCATGAAACCTCCTTTAGCTCAGAGGAAAAATATTTTTCTAGAAGTTCTTCATGGTAAATTGTGCATATTTCAAACTCATTGCAGCAGTATTTTTCTTTAGCACAAGAATGTCTTGGATTTGTGGGTAATGTACCAGTTGCATTCTTATGATAACTAATAGTAATTCCCTAGGGTTTCTTTTCAATTGAGAAGGTTTGAATTCAAAGGATTGCAAGGACACAAAATAATTTAGCAAACTTGGAAGCAAAAATGTTATTTTCTTGCCTTTTTTTTTTTAAATGGTTGAGCTGAAGGTTTCTCAGCCTCCACGTTTCCTAAGCTTTGGAGTGATACCCTCAGCTGTGGTAGCCAGTGTGCCTGTGCTGAAATTGGGATTGTTAACTGTCAGTAGCCTACATTTTGTTCTGAGAGTTTGACCTTGATTTTTTGTGCTTGCTTAAGGCTAAAAAGAGGAATGGGCAGGTGCTTTATGTTCATGGTGGTTCTTAGCAAGTGACTTCAGTTTCCAGAACCTTGTGTATTCCTACTTGAATTCTGCCTGAACTGAGGCTTTACTGTCATTTGCCAAGGAATCTTTAACCATGTTCTTAGGGAGAAGCAAACAAATAAAACCAAAAAGGCTTTGCTCTGTTGTGATTCTTTCTTTATGGCATTATTTAAGATTACTACAAAATTGATTTAAACCTCTCTATTTAAAAAGACTGAAAAAGCAGAGTTATTTCATAGTTACAGCTGGTTTTCGTTACAAACAAATCTTATTTCAGAATAACTGATAATCTGATTAAAATTTAGATAGATTGTAAGTCTGTTTTTTCACACCTAAAAGAATCACCCATGTCTTAAGAGTAAAAATGCTTGAACCTGTTTCTCCTCCAGTTGCAGTTTAATGTAAAGTTGATGGGAAGCTGGACACCTTGAATTCAAAATTCTCAAAAGCTGAAGGAAGGTCCTGTTTTGTGAACAAAGTGGAGTTTCTGACAGTTCTTTCCCATTCTTAATGCCTTAAGGCTACTAATGTAAAGCAGGTGACATATTTATGCCCTCTTTTGTTTCTTCAGAATTGCTGCTGGGTGTCTGGGAGTGTACTGTGTTTAATTCAATGTCCTCCTGAAAGGGAAGGTTGTCTGTGTTGACCTGAATTGGTGCACAGTGGCAGAGGAGCACTGGATGCAGCCATCCACCATGACAAGGGGCCCCTGCTGGTGTCTGTGGCCTTGGTGGAGCTTTCCTGGCTTCCTGCAGAAGTGGCACCTCACAAACGACACCAGACATCACAGGCAGAGCGCTGTGGCTGAGTGAATGTGCTGATAGCTTGACAACATCCACAAATGAAGGTTTTATACCCAGGGAGAAGCTGTTCTCAGTCAGTGAACTGAGAAAACACCAGAACACTTTGAGAATTTTTTTAGAGACCAGCATTGGAAAGGATTAATTCCCCCAAAGAACTTTACAGTTCCCATTATTCTCAAAGAGGCAGTCACACATTTGTAAATGTTGTGTTGTCTCCTCTACTGGCTCATATCTTATTGTCTCACAGAGCCTACAGAGATATCTCAAAATTATCCATTGTCTTTCCCTTACCAAGGGTAAAATTCACCAGTTTCAAAGGAGTTGGGCTGCATTGGGCTGCAGTACCTAAGAAAAAAGTTGAAAGAATATGGCGTGATAAACCAAGGCTGTTTTTTCAGCCTTGGCCTATTCTTGTTTGATGTGAACAAAATAGCTTGATTTTTCATTATAGTGGGCAAATGTAAAGGAAGATGCATGAAATGGAAATGAAATATAGCTGTAGAATCTAATTTAACACTAGAAAGATTTTCCTTTTTCTTCTTTGTTAATGCAGTGTATTTTCTTTGTCTTCCTCAAAACAGCCTGAGAACTTTACGGTCTGTCCTAAGATGTTGCTAGAAATGCAGGGTGCCCATGATTTATAGTTTTGATGTGAAAAGTTATCAAACATTGGCAAGGGCCATTTGAAACTGCTGCTGCAACTTCTTAATTATTTAATGGCTGCTAGAAGAACCAGGCCATTATCAGAGCTCTGACATTTAAAAAATTTCATTCCGTTTTACCTGCAGGCTCAAGCATGCTTTTTTTCTCATTAAAACAAGTCGAAAATATTAATGGAGAAAAAATTAATAAGCTCAAAGAAACTGGCCAAGGGAAGGTGAGTGCAGTGAATTGCAAAGCAGGCAAATATTAAAACAGCTGCACAGTATCCAGTGATGGCAGAGCTTGCATTGGCCTCCAAAGGAGGCTCCAGAAGCAGCAGTGCTTGTCAGGTGCTCTTTACAACACAGTGGAAAAAGGCATGTTCCCAAAACGGGTGCTGTGAGATGAATCCTCTCCAAGAATTGACTGAAAACGTTTGTGAAAGTTCCTTTCAGAAGCCCATCTTTCTGCTACTTGTCATATAGTTTGTCTTTTTGTCTTGTTAATTACAGGGACATAATTTAAGACAAGGTTCTGCCAGGGTCCTGGGTTTTGTCCAAATTTAAAGATCTATTTTCTTTTTTCAGAACTCCTGGTGGTGTAGTGTGAGTAGGAATGGTGATACCAGGTAGGGGAATGTGTAATGAGAAAACTGAAAGTAGTTTAACTCTCAGTCTTTAGTTGTGGTCTGTCACTCAAACTGAATAATATTTTGCTGTCCTTCTCCATCCTTTTTTCTTTTATCTTGAAACCTTATTTCTAAAATATGAACATGAGTGTATAAAATATTTAGAAATATCAAATGCTTAAGAAATGTTTTAGAAATATCAGTGGTTAAGAAAGTAAAACTTAATGCAGTATAATTTTCCCTGTTCATAGGCATTGATATTTATTATGTTGCATCCATTAACAGACAAGAATGTCAATACCTAAGGAATTACCAGGCAAATGGAACCAGAATCTTTGCTGAGGTGCATAGTGGTGGGAGAAAGAGAGAGTGCTCACAGGTGGAAATAGGAATGGCTTGGATTAGGTATATATGAAAAAACCCTGCTTATGAGATAATTAATCATGGGACAGGTTTTCCAGGGAGGTTGTAGAGTTTTGGAGATTTTCAAGACCCATCTGGAGATTTTCAAGGCCCAAGTAATCTGGCTTGGTCTCATTCAGCTTTGAGCAGGGGGCTGGACTACATCAACTCTTCAGATTCCTTCCAGTCTAAGGATTCAAAGATTAATAAAATCTCCTGTTTTACTTAATAATGTCTCATGTTAGTATATTCTTCAAGAACTACATTAAATATTGAGGAATCAAAATGATTGATCAAATTAATTGTAAGGTGGGAGTGAAACTTTCATTGTAATGGTTTAACCTGGTTCTCCTCCAAGTAGCATAATATAAAATCAGACCATAAGTCGCAAGTACAGAACGTGGCTCTAGATGGGTGTAAAATAATTTGGTATAGAAAAACCAGAATTTTTATTTTTTGAGGTTTTCAGCCTGCCTGTCTGATCTAATAGTTTTGAAGAATGAAACTTTTTTCTATTAGTAGGACAGAGAATAAAATCAATTATCTTTCTGTGAGTCCACTTTTTCAAATGATTTTTCCAGGGAAAATGAGGATGAGTACCTGACTGAATTTCATTGTGGGTAACAAAACAGGTGAGTTGCATGAAATTTCTTTCCATTTTCAGATGTGCTCTTTTTACTCATAGTTCCCAGAATGAGTCTTTCTGTTTGGCTTTCTGAGACAGTTTATTCTGGCAAATTGCATCCCTTGTTTCAGTTTGTTCTATTATGCTGAGAATTAAAGAGGAGGCCTTCAGACAGCTCAGTGCAGTCTCTGATACTGATCTAGAAAGGCAATCAATGGTTGCTTCTGAGGGGTGTTGTGTTATTTCCTTCATAACAGGGTTATATTTGACTGCTGCTGTACAGGCGTGGATATTTATGGGTAATTCTGTGTAATTCACTGTAACGAGTATTTCCTTTCCTTAGCTCACTCCTTGCTACAAGGTGAGAAACACTTATTTGTTTTTTAAATTATTATTTCAGACCAGAATCACTCCAACCCTTCAAGCCATAACTTTTCCAAGAATCCTGGTTAGCTGTTAACTTTTTCCTCAAACAATGCAATCATAGTTAACTTTGGGACCTGCCATTTTCAAATTTTGCCATGGAAAAATCAGACATGTACATCATCTTTCACATAATAGAATCCATATAAACTTAAAGTATTTTGTGATTCTGAGGTATTAATCCAGAATTAGGTTCAGAGATTTGTTCATCAACATCCCAAAATAGCAATAAACAGCATGAACATCGAGATGTGTTTCTATTATCAGTGATCAGAAAGAGCTGGATTTTTTTAACTCTGTGAATAAGATATAAAACATTCTGCCTGAAAAGTAGTCTATTCTCATGTTTACATGGCCTCCCACAGTTAAAGAAATTGTGTCTAACATGATTGCTTGATCTGGGATCCATTACAGTGTAATCTTTGATTATCTGATTTCTTATTTTGCATCATTTATTAGTCCACTGATTGTATATCATCTGTATGACTGGTGAAGCTTTAGACCATGATTTTACACAGTATGAAGCCCTGTCTTTTTTTAAAATAATAATAGCAAGAAGAAATTATTAGACATGACCCATATATCTCTCTAATATTGAGTGCAGATTATTCTTTGGGAACTCTCGGCATCAAAGGCCATTTTTTTCTGGTGCTTAGTTTCTAGAAGAAAAGATTAAATGTGTTCTATTTGCTATTGCTTTCTACATTGCTTTCTCTTGCTCCAGTTTTTTTGGCCATGAGTTCTAATATTGCCAGGTATTAAGAATTTTATAGAAGCATCTGCTGTCAACAGTATGAGGATTTGGCTCCATAATGACACAGTTCTAGAGCACTCTGACTCAATTTTGTTGGTCTGTAGTAACAGCTACATCAGTTATCACATAATCACAGATACATCTGATGGAGCCTAGTGGGACACCAAGAAACAGGTTCACTTTTCATAACTTGCAGGTCATTACATAGGCAAGGTGTTCTATTGTAATGGACAATTGCAGCTAGATAAGAAATAGTTGTTTCAGATTATTTTCCAAGATTTCCAAGGTTTTCTTGCTTTAAAAAATGTGATAATAAATGAATGTGATAAAATAGTCTCATTTAACAGATTTTCCAGTTAATCAGTGTAAACAAGCCCTGCTTGTATGCAAATGTTGGAGACTGGTATGTGCCCTTATTCAGAAATTCAACTTAGCATTTAAAAGAACTAAAAATTAGTTTGCAAAATGTGAATGTAAACAAATATATTTGTGGTCAGGCTATGGGTGTAGAGTTCTAGATTTTAATTTGACTCACACACTATCATGATTCATGTTCATTAAAACTCAAAAATTCTATCAAAAGAAGTGTGAGGTCTTGAAAATTACCATTGGTGCAATTAAAAATATTTTATCATGAACTTTTACACTATTTCTATTAAAAAAATATTTAGTCCAGAGCTTTAGAAAAGAAAATGTTATGGTGATGAACTGCACGGATTAGAGCAAATTAAACGTAAAAATGCCTGTGGTCTGTGCAACTTCCATTCCCATTCCAAGCTGTAGGTCAGGCCATCATCCTTGGGGTGCTCAGGAAGAGTTTTGATCAGAGTATCTGCTTGTATAGAAGGTTGTAACATATTTTAACTGGTGTTTAGTCCATTTAAACATGAGGACCTGTGAACTGGTCACAGCACCAAGCCTGACAGAGCTCCAGAAATGTTTGGACAACGCTCTCAGGCACAGGGTGGGGCTCTTGGGGTGCACTGTGCAGGGCCAGGAGTTGGACTCGATGGTCCTGGTGGGTCCCTTCCAACTTAGCTTTTTCTATGATTCTATGGAAATTTCCTAGGTGGTTTTCTTTTATTAGGTGTAATAATATTCATAAATTATGATAACCTCTGTTACATGCATGATTCTGAAACATGAAAATTCCAAAGAAGTAACCTAATTACTTGAACATACAAGATTAAAACATTTACTTCATAAATGATTCCATCATCTTTTCCTCTGAAAAAAGCTTTCTGTGACATCTGATTGTCATTTTTTTATTGATAAATCAATATTTGATGCTAGAGGATTTAAACCCTAGTCTTATTCTTCAGAGATATGTGCCCAATGCCAAAGTGGAAACATTAGACATATTTACTAACACTTTTTGGTTTACCACAAAAATTATATGAGGAGGAGGATACAGGAAACTTTTGTTAATGGTGTGAACCCATGAGCTGAATTTATTATGCTGTTAGTGAGCATTGTTTTCAATTGCTGCGTGTTCTACATAGTGTTGAATAATTTGAGTGTGAGAAAACAGTACTGCAAAACTTAAGTGGAAGAAGAAAAAGAGGTACATCTCAAAACAAATCTACTGTGTTCCATGATTTCAAATGTTCCAGTAAGTAACCAGGAGTGTAAATCACAAATTTTGCCAATTCAACAAATTCAACAAATTTGCAGCTATTGAGCCAAAATGTAGTAGTTACGGGGAAGTGGCAGGATTTTCCTTTCCAAGAACTACAAGATTTCCTAGTTTTGTAATTTTTTTGTCTGTCACTGCATGTAAATCATGAAGAGGAATTGTAAATCAAGTGAAAAATTAAAGTTGGAAACAAGCAAGACATGTAAGTACTTGGGAATATACATTCAAGTTATAGAGTCCTTTATCTTTAAAATGACTTTTTTTTTTTCAGTATCAGCTTCAGTCATCTCTTAGGTTGTCTTTCATGTAAAATGAAAATATAGGACAAAAATAGTGTTACCTTACATAAGAAACTGTCCTTATATAGGCAGTAGTGGAGTTTAAGAGCTATGTAGGCCTTGTGCTGACATTTATTCTTGGGGTAAATTTCATAATATACAAGTCATCTTCTAACTCTGATTAATTCACAGATACCTAAGTATAGGAGGAATCATTTCTCTTGTAACTTATTTGTGTGAATAAATGCAAATACCTGCAATTACACACCCCCGTGATTTTGAATTTCAATCATCTTGAAGATTCATGTCAGTAAAACCTAACTGCATGAATCTTTGTAGAGAGAAAAGCCAAAAAGAACTTGTGTAGGTCTCCCCAGAAAATTTCAGTGGATATCAGAGTGAATAAACTTGATTCTTTCTTAGTAGCATTTTCTTATAACGTGGTTTGGTTTTTTTTTTAACATTCAGCCACTGTGACAGAGAAAAAAAAAGGATGTGGCTCTACAGTCATGTGATATATCTACATCCTCAGCACCTATCAAAACACAACCGCCCCCAAAAAAAGCAGTTTGGTGAGCTCAAAGAATATGTGACATCTGACAGGCTGAGTTGAAAGGATTAAGGTGTAGAGAAACAGAGGTAGTATGAGAGAGACATCTTTGATTTATTCATTACTTTGCATGCAACCATACAAGCAAAGTAAGCGACCAAATTTTAAGTAATAAATAAACACTTTCTATTTTAAGAAGAAGATTAAGTGTTGGTTTTTATTAAGGATTTGTCCATGCTACCTGCCTCTCCACTGAAATGTTTAATCTTTTTTACATTGGCTTTGCTGTGGAAACTAATCAGACTTCAGTTCATTTCAGGAGACAGAGTCAAAACCTTGAATTCTGTACCCATTTTTGAGGTGCTTAGTGGTAATCCAATTACATTTCTGCTTCTACTTTCTGAATTTAAGCCTTATCAGTGCTATGACTGCTGAATAAACATCTTGACATATTTACCTCTCTGTTTGACCATTTTTACTGGTTGATTCTCAGATAGTCCTGTCTTTATGTGAGAGTTCAAAAGGAATGTTTCACTTAATCCTTTGGACAAAGCCTTGATGCTCTGCAGTTCCCTTTGTTATCGGTTTTCAGGATGATGGAAATGGTCACACATTTTCCTGAGTGTACCATGCTGTTACCTCTGCCTTTACAGGGTCCCTTCTTCAGCTTCATTTATTGGCAATGAAGCCATCATTACTTCCCTGTTTCCACAGATCATGAAGTTCCTGTATGTTGTAAAAAGTTTCTCAAGTTTGTGTTGCAAACCTTCTGAAGTAAGGCCCAGAGCTCCACAGTAAGCTGTAGTTGTAACCAGAAATAAGCGGTTTCTGCAGTATCTGACTTTGTGCTAACCTTACTAATGTGATGTATAAATCAGATTTTATCTTTATTGAATTGCTGAGGATGCATAATGATCTCTCCTTGAAAATAACCTAAATTGGTATTCCACTGACAGAAAAACAAAAAAAAATTAGCATACTTTGAATTATAATCTCAACCTCTGTCTTGAACATTTACTTCCTTTTGTATCTTGTAATGATGTGTACTCTATTACAAAAACATATTGTTTGACATAGATGAAGGAGTAATTAATCTATAGCTAGAAAACACAGTAAAATTAACTTTAAAGTGAACACCAGTTAAATTGCATTTCTTTCGTGATATGTGTATGAAAGTGGCATTACTGTAATAATAACATGTAATGAAGTCAACTCTTTAACAAAATAACATTACTTAGAATTTAGTATTAGAAATACAGATTTATGTAACTCAGTTCAGTATGTCAGCTTTAACAAATGTTATACGCATCTGCAGCCACTATACATTTTTTTCCAAATCAATCTGTAATATATGGATTTTCTGCAGTGGCTACAAACCCAGTTCTTTTGTCATAAAAGGGCTTGTTGTTGCCTTTTGAAAGATCCAGAAGGGTGTTACATAATCTTAAGAAAATAGCATTTAACCTCCTTTATTGAAATTTACTATTCTCAGGCTAATGGGAAAATCTGATAACGACTGGGCAGCTTGTGTACTCTAATGTTTCCTAATTAATTGTTATCTTATTGTTGTCTGGTATGTCTCTTTTCTCTTCCAGATCTGTTCATCCACATGGCATTGTTTTTGCAATTACATTGCCCTTGTGAGCCCTTTGTGGCATGATACATCATTTTTCATGTCACTTCCAGTGCCTCATAGTTAAAGCAGGTTTTGAGATGGTTGTGTAAAATAAGATGTTTTATTTTGTTATTGTTCTTATTGCATGAAAAATTTTGTAGGCTCCTGATTTGTTTAAAGCTCACGTGTTCTCTCATCTCAATTCATATATATTGCAGTGGGCCTGGAGGGGGATCCAGTCAGATTAGTCTAGAAACAAATATATCGTAACAATCCTACATGAGACTTACAGTGTCTAGTGGGATATATGAGGAATATCTGGACTATCACAAGATGGCAGGAAAAGCACATATGTATATGTAGATGAGACAGAGAGTGTTTTATTGGAGAAGTCAACACTTTCCCATAGCAGGAATGTTCACAGTGTTTATGTATAAATGGAAACATTTCTTTCTCAAAGAACAACTTAGCATGTTTTTGCTCTCTTAGGACCCATATCTTGAGTGCTAGGGAATATGTGAATGTATTTTCTACTTTCATGTGAGGATAACATTCCCTCCAAATCTAAAGATTTCTCTTGATCTGAATGCAGTGCAGACTCACATGGCTGCTCAGGTACCACGTGAATGTTGTTTTGAGACTGTTTTACAGCTGTTGTTGGACAAACAGGTGTCTTCTTGTCCTTCCACTCAAGGTCTGCTTCTGTGTTGCACTGGCAGACATCAAGACTGAGGATGCAATATTGTGGCATGCACGTTTTCCTCTGTGACACATTTGTAAACTCGTTTGTTTCTCTGGGATTTAGCTTCTGAACAAGAATGCAAACCTTTCTTTGGTGTTACACAAGACCATGCATGGTTCATCTTGAAAGAATTCATGTCAGCAAAACCCTCAACAGAATAGATTAAAAATAGTCTTGCTCTTGGGTTGTGCAGTATTAGTCATTGATGGTAAGCACAGTGATAGCTTTGTGGTACCTTAAGATCAAGACACAGGGAGGGAGGAATCAAATGAACATAAAAAATAGTGCTACTTAATCAACTGTCAACTACTCATCAGTAGTACACATTCATATCACGATAAGCTGCTTCTGTTTCATGTTTTGCTTGGATGGCTACATGACTGTGATTTGAAAGTGAAAATTTGGAAAGCAGGGAAAGTGAAACTCATTCCCACCACAGTGTAGACTTCCAGTAAGACCCAACCTGTACTGCAACTGTTCTGAAAACTCAGGAAACTTGTTGTCCACAAGAACGCTCTCTGTTGGTTTTGGGTTTTGAATAACAGACTATTACTGCTTAATACAATGCAAAGAAGAAGCTACAGTTTGACTAAAATAAACGTTTGAACCTGACAAGTTATTTGCTACTTGAATCATAAATGATGGTATTCCTGCAATCGGAAATCAGTGCCAAATTAATTACTGAACAAGGTTAGGAGAGCAATGAAGTGGTTAATCACACACCATCTGCTTGCTTGCCATAGCTGATTCATGACATGGAGAATGGGATTCAGATCACCAACATTCAGGTCTCTCTTTACACAGGCAGAGAGAAAATATGGCTCTTTACACGTTTTTAATACAGATTCTGTTCTTCCATTCCTGTCTGTAAGGGACTTATTACAAGACCAGAGAAAATAATTTTGAACTGCTCTTCTTCAGAGCTGAATAAATGTTTGAGTAGTGCAATGGTCTGAGAAAATTACTGCAGTCTGCTCATTCTACCCCAGGTGGTTTCTTTATGATTTTTGATTTGGGAAAAAAAACAGGCTATTGTCCTCTATACAGTTTGTACTACATTGGATTATCCCATATGGGGCCCATACACAAAAATGGCTCAAACTGCAGTCTTTGAAAGCCAGCACCCAGAGGCTGAATTTGTAATTTTAATTAAGCTGTAAAAGCCTTCACAGCTCAGTTTGGTCTTTATTTCACAGAAAAATTTCAGTGTATTCAGACTTTAGTAGCTTGCTTTTGCAAGGTTAGAAGCTGAGGAGAACTGTTAATCTCATTGTGGTTTGTGTCCTCACAGACATGAGTTGTGACTGCATGCGCTTGCCTTGTGACCAACCTGTGAGAGGTAATTAAGAGTTTTGTGTTTTGTGAGCAAACTACACAAAGTATTAGTTGGACACAAAGTTTTCATGTGTGCCTCAGCTTCTGTTCAGCTGCAAGGAGTGGTTTCATCAAGCAAACAGTGCAAACTGAGGAAGAATAAGGTGGGTGAGAGAAGATTGGCATTATCACAAGACACAACTGAAAGCCTACAATGAATATAGTTTCAGTAAGGTCCTAATGCAAACTTCCAGAAACAAAATCAACAGCCAAATCAACGAAAATGAACAGGTGTCAGTATGATACATGGCTGCATTTTGAATGCTGAGGTCTTAAGGAATATCAGTAGGAAGCCTTTACAGTGAAAAGCTAATTTGATCATGAAAAATGCCTCTAGTAAGGGGCATTTCATTTTCAGAAATTATGTTCTTCTAGATTTTGTGGATTTATATTTTTTTTCAATTATAGCACAATATTCTAGGTAATCAGAAAAATAGTGAAGGAGGATTTCTGTAATAACTTTCCAGAATACTTTTCTTTTTAAAACTACTCATTCTATTTTAATCTGAATTTTGCATTTGTGATTCACTAAAAGTCCTTCAGCCAACAGTGGGAGTTCAGTGATGCAAAGACTTCAGAACAGGAACTTGATTCTTTCACCAGCTTTGTAAAATCAGAATGAGGGTCTGGATAGAAATAATATCCCTGGTCCTTACGTCACTACATAAGGAAGCTACAATCTGTCTTTTGAAACCTTTTTTATCTATAGTGTGCTGCCTAAGTTCTTATCTTTCAATGACTAAAATAAAAAAGAATTCTGGAGATACCGCTATTAATATTGTAAAACTTGCCCTTGGATATGTTGATTTGAGGTAAGATGTGCTTCTTGTAGCCCCAGCTAAGTCATAATGGTGTCTCATGATTGTGCTTGTGCTGATTATAATTGTATTGCCAATTGCTGCCAGGTTGTACTAAGTGCATCACTAAAAAACAGATTTCTGTTCATTTACTGTTGTACTTGGCTCAGACTCAAAATTTCTGATGATTTATTTTTTTTCTCCAGTCATGCTTGGCCCAGACATTTCTCATTTAATGCATACAGAGTTGTCCATAGCAAATTCCCTTCTCCCAGTTGAATTTCTGAACACATCATCTTTGGAATCACTGCTCTCTCTCTCCTTTTTTTACTGGTTCATTCTCCACAGCTAATCTGTATTTTCATTCCTTGTGTTTATGACCACAGTCAGAATTTATTTTTGTGACATCTTAATCCATGATTTTTTAAAAAAGCTTCACCACATCACATTTTCGCTGTGGCATTTCAGTCTTTTTATTTTAGTCTGTGCAGCTGTATTTTTCTTCCTCATGATTTGCTGTTTTGCAAATATAACAGATTCAGATATATATTCAAATATAACAGATTTCAAGAGTATCCTTTGGGTGAACATGAACTTCATCAGATAAAGGTTTATTCTGTGTTTATCTGTTTTTTTTTTAGTATGGAGTTAGCCACTTGTTACTTTTCATTGGGGTCCATTGGAATGTCAAAGATGTGAACATCTCCTTATGACTTATTCTATATAATTTAACCATAAACAGCTCATTAAAAAATGAAAATTAATTTGGTTTTAGTCTTTGCTTGAATGTCATACTTGACTATTTTACTGCTTAGAGGGTAATAGCATCTTGGATTTTAGCGAACTGGTTAAATGTTACCTGTGCTTGTTGTTCCTTGTCAACACATTGCCAAAATAATGTGATCAAAGAGGCCATGGGAGTAAAACTTGAGATTTCCAGTGCTGCCCACGTATCACACAAAACATCAGTAGAACTCTGGCTATGGGTAATATGGAATGAAGATTTACCATTAAAAACAGTTGTATCAGGAGGTTGACCTAAAGGGAGGAAAACTTGCTTCTAACTGAGGAAGCATTTGAGGATTACAGGTAAGAGAGGAGAGAGTCCAACCATTACATGATATATATCCCTAGGGAACATTTTGCTAGAGAAATGAAAAGAGAGTACAATTATGAAAAATAGGCAGTAGGCAGAATTGTTTAAGTGCTGGTCATTTTAGAAAAGAAAAAAATGTTCTTACTGAAAGAACTGTATAATTATGCAAAGCAGGAGCCTCTTTTTCTACTCACAAGGCAAAAATCTCAGCACATGTATTAAGGAAGGATTTCTTCCCAGGGCTTTCTAATATGTCTTTAAAAAACAGGGCACTTGTGTTTGCTTTCATCATCTTGTCTGGAAGATGTTTCTAAATCCTGCCCTTTGGGCTGTGTTTAGCATTGTTTTACCGTAAGAATCCCAGACATTATTTCTACAGACTTTTTAGTGAGTACACTCCAGCCTGGGAAATACTTCTCACTTCTGCCAGAATAGCCAGATACAGAGAATTACACCTCAGAGTTTTGGAGTGATGTATCTGGTATGATATATTGCATTTTCTATATTTTTGTTTCTTTACACTCCCCTGGAAAAACATAGGAAGGAAGGTACTAAAGGTCTAAAAAGAAATTCCTTGAAAATGAGGGAAATTGCGGAAAGTCAGATTAACGTCTTTTCAAAAGAAGTGACAAAATTCACGGCTTGATTACAATGGCAAGGTTTAATAAATACAAGTTGCTTAGCAAAAGCTGCAGGGACAGAAAATTGCAGCTGAGTGATGACATTTTGATGCTAAAATCAAGGTATCATTGTCATGTCATTATGAATTTTCAAAGCAATTATTTTTTAAAAATATTAATATTTTTATCATCATCAAAAAATAACAAGGTGAAATCAGATGCAGAACTTTGGGTTCAATATGAGATGAACAAAGAATCCTGCTGGAATAAAACCTCACCAAATGCCATTTTGTGTATTGTGGCCCAGTGGAAACAGCTGTGTGGGCTATGCCTGTGCAAATAACACAACTATGGAAAATCATGGTAAGCATAGAATGGCATAAGAAAAATTACAAATTCACATGATGTGAGAGAGTACAAAAGAATGATATTAAGATATGTTAAGAGTTGGTTACAGCACGGTTCAGCAAGGAGCATCAGGATGTGTTGGAGAAGAGTGGTCCACAAAAGGCACTGGAACAAATCACTTCCTTTCAGTAAGATAATTGTTTGTTTACCTTGTTCAACCCGGGTCTAGAAAGTGCTGAAATGCCACAAACAATGTGTAAATCTCAGTAGAATGCATTAAGGGATGGCATAAATATCTTTTAAAGGTTAGCTTTCTTGCCACCTGTAACCAAAATTCAGCCTTTTATGTGTGTAATAGGTCTTTAGTTTGTTGTCATCTTGATTGTTATAGTTAGAATATAATCACTACACTGTGAACTTTGCAATTATCTATTTTGTTCATTTAGGTATTTTAAGAAAGAAAGCTGATATGAAAACCAATTATGAGTTCCCTTGATAATGGACATTTTTATACCAGAACTTTTTCTACTACTTTGACACAGTGCATTATTGATAAGTTCTAGAGCTGCATAAAAACATCTGATTTGTCAGATATTTTCTCAAATGTAAAATAACAGACTTTTATGACTCCTACTCTGCAGAACCGAGACTCTGTAAATTACTTCATAAAGCTGATAGTTGCTCATTTATCTCTCTTCCTAGATAAAGATAGGTAATGGACTCTTACTTATACAAGCAATGCAAGAGCTTCTTTATTTGTTGAGAAAACAGGAAATTTGTTTTGATTGTATTCAGAGAAAGCTTTTATCAGGATTCATTCACTTTCCCATTGCTAAAATCCTAATTCCTACCCTTAGATATTACCAATATAAGCTGGACTACTTTAGCCGCCTTTAGATCGATTTTTCAGTTAAACCTTTCTTTCCCTTTGCCACTGCCAACAAGAGAAATATGCAAATTAAGTATTTATGTTTCACAGAAAGAATTTGTACTGCTTTGGTTTTAAATCACAGATGGAATTCTTTTGCACTTCTTTACATGTGTGCAAAAGAAAGCAAGAATTATTTAAGACAGGATGTATTTTTCTGACTTACAATTTCCTTACGCAGATGATTCAGATGCCGTGTCCTGTCATTTAATAAATCTGTGGATGCACAAAGGAAACCCTCAGATCACTGAGAGTTACGTGGAGTGTGCCCCTGCAGATGTGTGTCCACAGATCTGCACACTCCTGGGCATTAGAAATGTATCAATTCCACTTTGCAGAAAAGGGGGGGAGGAGGGGGACATGGTAGACATTTTTGAAACAGTTAAACATTTTTAAAGTAAATCACTTTGAACCACCATTGTAAGCCATCCTCAATACCTTCCATTTGAAAATTGTTGGTGGTGTTAAATTAGTAAACCTTGTGGTTTTGATAAATGCTTGTATTGATAAATAATGTATAACTGTATGTTCAGTTTGGAATTATGAAGAGACCCTGAAGACCAGGCCAAGCTTTTTGTTGGTGAGATTCACTTGGCTCTTTTCTAACCTGGTAAAGAAATTTTGTGTTAACTGGGGCTTGGACTTGTTGAAGTGGGTGAATCTGGGCAGATTTTGTACTCATGATATTGATGACTCACAAGAAAGTCAACTTGTTGGGGAATAAAGTAGCTTCAGGTTTTTTTCCTTAGTTTCAGTACTATCAGCAATGGCAGCATTAGGAATGCAGTTCTCTTACTGAGGAGCTAAGGGAGTTTTACAAGTGTGTGGTTATTCACCTGAGGATACAGGAAACAATTGCAGAACCTTCTTTCCAGGTCACTACAGAGAAATAAAAGTGCCCAGAAATGTAACTTAATGCTTTTCATTTTATTTGACTATGGCTAAAGAGAGAACCTTGGTCTCTAGAGCACCCTCACCAACAACACACTCATTCTCAAATACTCCTTCCCTGTTTTAGGGGAAGGGTCTGCAGAAACTCAACCTTCCTTATTTTTCTTCAGGAAGGGAAAAATGGGAGCTACTACTTTCTAAAATTTCCCCAGAATATCTGAAGGTGACTTCCTGAATGTCAGAGAGGATGAAAAGGCTTACCTGGTAAAAGATGTACTGGAATTTTATACGTTAGTTCTCTTGGCTTTTGCCTTATTAAAGCTCCCAATGAACATTCCTGAACATGAGTTTGCCTTGTAAAGGTCATTTTAATCAGAAGGGAGTCTATTCCTGTAGCTACTATTTATTTATTTATTTTATAACTATAATGATCTAAAATTATTTTACCTAAGAGTGCATGTTCAACAGATTAGAGGCACAATGGCATGACAACACAGCCAACAGCCCCTGAATTTGGTGGGGTTTTGTTGTCATTATTTAGGGAATAGTTTCACTCTAAGTTATTACTTGTGGATAGAAACTGCTGTGAGGTTAGTCTGGTGGCTGTGTGCAATACTCATTTATTAATCCATTTCATGATATGTTGAGAGGGTGGTGCAGAGAAGTAGGGTGAATGTTCACCACACAGTCAGTGCACAAGAGGCTTCCACAAGTGGCACAGCAGCAATCCCCTGTGAGAAGCTCTGTATTCATTAGTAGAGTGCTGTTAAGTGCTGAGAGTTGGGTAAGGGGATCTAAGAGCCTGGGCAGACAGGCCTTTCCAGTCAGCAGAGAGGGGTTTACAGTTCTTGAGCTCATCAGAAACCTCACCAAATTCTTTGGCATTTTAGTTAATGGACTCAAGAGAATTACGCTGACAAAATGAAACTTCATTACAACTCCATTCCTATTGGAGTTGGTAGGTGGATGTCTAATTGTTTTTATGTGACATTAATAGAGATCCACATGGGGAATGTGATGAGCCATTCCTAAATAAATTATATATGTCGCTCTGTGTCCCATAGAAAAAGTTATTTGCTGGCCACTAAAGGTTCCAATTCCAAGTGGTTAGCTACACAGGCATAGTCTTGAAAAATTCATTGACGTTTTTGACTTCAATAAAGAAATTAATCCATCTTAGCCTGAAAAATCTGAAGTACCTGGACCATTAGATCCACTTAACTCACTGAGTTTAACAACACACTTCTGTAAGACTTTCAATCTTGGGCTTCCATGCCAAGATTAACTTTTGGGTTGTAATTTCCACATTCTAAATTCTGACACAGGGTTTTGACACAGGTATAATGCCCAATTTTTAGAAGAGCTGAGTTTAATTCAGTTTTCAGGATCTCGTATGAATGATAATTGTATTCACAAACTACAAATGGTTTGGCTTTTGAGCCCTATATGAAAACTCCTGTCCCTTTTTGTGTTCAACAATAGTTAAGCAATGCCCAAAGGCATGTAATAACATAGCTAGAGTTCCCACACTTGCCGTTATGAGGGAATTTGCTGTAGTAAACTGCATCTGAGAACCACAAGCTTTCTCTAAATTTAGGGGCTGATATGGAGGCTTTACTGACCTGTGATAGGAATAGGATAGAACTGAGCTAATATTAACCAAGGCACTTTTCAGGAGTTATTCTGTCCCCCCATGTACAAAAGAACATCAGCTCTCTACATATTATTTCTGATCTGTATATGCAAATTATTTATTTGGATGATGTGCAACTTTTGGGGCCTCTCTGTTGGGATGTACTAATGAGGTTATGACAGCTGATATCTTACAGCTTTACCTGTCTTGTGCACAGACAAAGGGTGCTTCTGGCTGCAAATCCTTTCCTCCCCTGCTTGTGGCAGCTCTGTGTGAATGTGAGCAGAAACACTGGGAAGGCAGCATATGATTTCCAGAACACTCTTTCCTGTTTCCTCTGAAGAAAAGACAACAAGCTGGATGCTTCATTCAACAGGTTAGGTCTGGCATGCAGAATTGAATATTTTCTTGTGTTAACTGCACCTTAGCTTCACCAAGCATTATTCTAAATGATCCTCAATGTTCTGAAATGCAGATCTTCTTCAAAAGGGTAATTTCCAAGGTATTTTTAGTAACTCCATCTATACAACAGTATTCAAGCAATTTTTATATTGCCTTTGTGCTACCTATTTTAATTTCCTGTTTCCTAGCTAGTCTGTGGACCCCAGACCAATAGCAACACTCTAGAGGGGGCACTTCCATTCTGGAAATGTTTTTCTTGGAAAATGTCACACTGGAAACAACAAAATTATATGTTTACCTCACACAAAAATAAAGGCTATCATGATTCTTTCTACACTGTTTGCTAGTTCAAAATTGGCCACATGAATATTTCATAACCTTAATAATTTTTTTTCTCCAACTTTGTATGGTAGTAACTGTTGCACCCTGCTAGAGTTGGTTAATTCTGTGTGTTTATTCAAGCTGGGGGTATTTTTTTCTGTGTTAACTCTGTGTGCTTAATATACCCCTGAGATCACACAAGAATATCTCCAAAGTAAAGAGGCTTAATAAACTTTTATAAGTATATAATTTATTTGGGAACAGTTTGTTTGTATCAATACACATGGCACTTAAAACTTCTAGACATCTACCTCCCAAGTGAATCTCAGCTTGAAGCCATTAGTAGTAAGATTGAATAGATTCTCATTTTTGTCAACATAGTTCTTATTTAAAAAATTGTCTATTTTTTCTGATATTGAAGGCTGTCAAGATTGGTTAAAAACCTCCACACTCTCTTTCAGAATTTGTGTTTGCATGCTTTGGAAAAAAGTGGCATCAGATTTTTGCCTCATATGTGAATACTCTGATGTTGTTCTGTTACATGTCATGAACTCACATCTGGCAGAATCAATCTCCTGTTAAAACATGGAGCAATTTTCTGCAGCCCTAATGGGAGGAGAAAAATGATCTGGGTGGTATGAAAGCACCCCCTCACACACACCTTTAGACACCCAAAGCAAATGCCTGTGTTCCTTTATCTGTTGCCCTACTGAGTGGGAAGGTTATGAGGTCTGGTGGCTGCTTCTCTCTTCACCAGTCTCATCTGGTGGCTCTCCTGGCTGTTTGTTCACAGAAATATCCTTTTTTTTTTTGCCTAAAATATATGTATGTGATCTATGTTTGGTGCCATACTTGAACATCTAAATTTCCCTTCGTTGCATATTTCTTCATGTAGCAGTTTACTACTGCATATTCCTGGTGCATGAGACACTTGAACTTCCAGCTAAAAATTCATATATTTTAATAGGAATAGTTTTGAGCTCTTGTCTACAGATGTTCCTTTCCAATTGCTCCTCAAGTCATGGTTAACTTAATAATGTGAAAGTACATTAAACATTAGCTTACTACCTGATTTTTTTCCAGAATATTCCTTATAAAATCCAGGGAGAAATAAGCCTACTATGCCCTCATAATGTTATTTGTTCTGGACAAAAATATATGCAAACCAGAATTTAGCATTTGATAATTTCAGGTTTTATAATCATTACATTTTCTGTTAGCATAGTTTGAAAATTGCATATTCAGAACAATACATTTATTCTTGAATGCAGAAATAGAGCAAATCCAGTGACACGGTAATTTAAGTAATTCTGTGAAACTAATTCATCTCCTTCGTGATTTAATTAAAATAACAGTTTCCAGACTGCAGATCCACCCTGCTCACTACTACTTGGCATATCTCTAAGAAGGCACAGTGCATGATCCAGGTTCTTCCATTTTAACTAAACCCAAATTATTAGTAGGAAAAAAAGAAAGGGTGATAAATAACCCTTGTTATACTGGGTGGAGAAAGGATGTCAGCATTAAGATTGACGTGGCTGTGGGTATCTTGGAAATCTGGTTCCTCATTTAGAAGCTTTCTCTCCAGACTACCTTTTTTTTTTTTTGTCTATTGTCGTTTTTCAGAATAGACTTGATATGAGTCCCTGTCTACTCAGAATGAACGGAGAAATATTCAAGTCCAAAAATAGAACATACATGGTATTTTTATCCTATTTTCAGAGTAAATCCATACTCTGGTACAAGAAATTATTCTCCAAGTAAAAATATCATGAGTATTTTTACTGCTGCTCGTCCTAAACTCGGTGGTAAATGGCCATGGTTTTGCAAACTTTCCCAAGGAAATATGAAAGGCTGGCTGTTCTCTGGAGCATTCAACTTCCTTGGATTATCCTGTTGAAGTACAAG
The DNA here is from genome assembly GCA_013398175.1 of Climacteris rufus. Lineage (NCBI taxonomy): Eukaryota > Metazoa > Chordata > Aves > Passeriformes > Climacteridae > Climacteris > Climacteris rufus. Next base: position 2,917,096 of record VZRZ01008454.1, on the reverse strand, counting down.
TGATGAACAGATGTGCTATTCATATAGGTTGTGTAGAAGAACTGGCTGTATTTTATCCTGCTAAGTATCTCATTAAATACTGCCAGTCATATTCAAAAGAAGAGTACTTGAGCCAGATTCTGACAGGGGTGTCTTACAGAGCCTAATGAGTAAAATATGAATATAATTTGAACTTCCTGAAGTGATATAACCACTGGGAGGGAAAATTTAGTTGGTGAGACAAGAATTCATTGCTACTTTGGTACCTAAGGGTCTCCAGCACTGTAAGCAACTGAGAAGAGGGAGAAGTGCAAGTTCTGAATCATGTTTCAGTGCATCTGAAATGATATAGTGACCAGAGTATTTTCACTTAATTATGCTGAGTTCCCACTGCTGCAACATTTTGCTTGTTTTGAAAGGAGTCTGATCTTACAGGAAGTTGGCTGTGTTGCCTGTAGAGGTTAATAGAAATAATAGTGAAGAAAGCATAGGAAGGAGCAGAAGAGTAAAAAGAGAAGGCTGAAAGGGAAGTAGCATAATTCTTGGTCTAGAAGTGCAATAAGTACTGAGCTGTAGTTCAGTCTCATTTGCTGCACAGAACTCTTGATTACAGCAGGAAGATTAGTGTTGGACTGGGGCCAGACCCTGCCAGTGTGAATTGCAGCAATTGGGGGAAAGCATAAATTAATATTGGGCATAGCAACATAAATTAAGCTTTTTAAATCTCATCTTCCCTTTGCATGAAAATGTGTTAAATTGTGTATTTTTTTCTGGCACTGGGTACACAGATAAGCAGTTATGCATATTTCTCACCTACATCACTGTGAAACAGGACAAACCTGTGTGATAGCACACCTTGGAGATCCTTCACTATGATCCCCAATTCTTAATACAGTACTATCAATGATAGTGACATGTAAGTATTCTCTCTGTTATAACAATAATAGTATCCCTTATGAATGTGAAGGAACAGTGGAAATGTAACAGCTTTTAAATAAAAATTGCTTTTTGAATACTATGAAAATACAAAGCTGAATGAGTCACAGTATTCATCTGTAAATACTGAAAGCTTGTTTTTGCTTTTAAATCAGTTAAAAATTGGATCAAGTAAGACCTCTGAGCTAGATTGAATTGCATATAGTTACGTGATCCCTATCACATTAGAATGGATTTTAAAAGGCACAAAAAAGCTATTCTGCTTTTACCATGACCAGTTACGTGTGTATTGTGTGCAGAGAATCACACATCATAGTTTATCTTTGCTCAAGAACATGCTTTAGCTATTAAAAAAATAAAAATAACAATGCTCAAAAAGGAATACCAAAGTGACTGATCTGTTTCTGCTTGTCTTTTTCACTCAGATATCTACATATTTTTTCAGTTTAACATGAGATAATGATTAGAAAATTCATCTGAAATTTTGAAAGAGAAGTAAACGCTAGATAAACCACTATTTTTTGCTCTGAGTCCTTGAAACATCTCAAAAAATAAATAAAAGGGTGGTCAAATCCTACTGATAAAAAAAAAACATAAGACTTGTTAGAGAATGAAGTGACTGCACTCTGGAAAATGCCCTTAGAATTAAATTTTACAGAAGTAGGAGTAAGTCTAGGTACTCCTAGTACTTTAAGGAGTTTACCTATGATAACTCTTGTATTTTTATAGCATCGTCCATGTCCTTGTGCTTAACTGATGGTAGGGGTTTGATCCATGCCTTTGGTATGCTCCTGTGCCAGGCTACAGAAGAATCTGAGGTTTGGTGTTGGAAATGAATTAAATTAAATGAATTAAATGAATTAAATTAAATATTTTTAAACTGCATTCAAGAGCACCAAAATTTTGGACTGCTTTTGTGATGACAGAAGACATATTTTCATGGCATTTGGGATTTCTCTGTCTTTCACTTTATATTGACTGTGGAACTTGAAGAACTGTGATTATTGAAAAAATTGTTAGCTATAAGTGCCATGTATACATTTCACAGTACTGTTGGCAAGATGTGATGCCTGACATTCAGTCTGTTTATTTGGTTGCTCCTTCATTCCCCCTTATACAGTCATAGGTCATCTACTGAAACGAGTGGGATGAAGGGTATGGGCAGTAACTGAGGTAGGCAGCAGAGACAGAGAAGTAACATGGATAATGTGGGTTGTGCTGCCAGAGATCTGAAGGGAAATAGTCACCAGGTTCTCTTGGTTTCTCTGTGGAGGAGGACCTAGGCCATGGAACAAATGCCTAACCCACTTGCTGCACATGTTGCATTTGTCTTCAGCTGCAAACACCTTGAGGAAAAGTGTCTGGTGTGAGTTTTGATTTTCTTCTTGATTTAGTCTTTTCTTTCTTGTTGAGGGAAAGTAGGACTGCTTACACTGAGTTTGTACTGAGATGGTAGAGTTTCAGCTGTGATGTAAATATGGCCAAGCTGCATTTTCATGGTGATCCCTTACAGAGAATGGAATCTGTCACAGCTTGGTTCTCTAGGTGCAGAAGGAATAGGCAGTTTATACCCTGCTTGTGCGCGGCAGCAGGCAGAGGGAACAGAGATTTGAGGTGTTAACTCTGCCAAATACACAGCGGTACCCTCCAGTCAGGAACTAGGACCTACTTTCTGTTTAGGTACAGAATTAGGAGTGAAAGTTAATTTGGCTTCGTTTGCGAGATGACTGCAGCAGCCTGGGTGTGCTGGGCAGGAGCAGGGGGAATGTTTGCTTAGACTCCTGGAGGGCTTGGGGGCGAGCGACGCAGCAGCGTGGAGATGCGGGCTGCTTTTTGCCTTTCCTGGGAAATTTGGTCCGGGCTTGGCTTTGGAGCTCTCCGTGCCACCTCAACAGTGCACTTGCCTTCCTTACAAGCCCCCGCAGCGGAGCAGGGGCCGGGGTCGGCAGCATGGCTCGGGGCAGACAGTTTCGTTGGCCAGCCCGGGCGTCATGCACGGCGGGAATGGTGATGCGGAGAGCGAAGGCGTTGCCGGGACGCGGGGGCAGGAGCGGGAGCGGAGGAAGGAGCAGGAGCAGGAGCGGCGCAGTGCGGGCGGCGGCCGCCAGGGGCCGGCGGCGGGCCGGGAGCGG